>PVKA01028311.1:0-29533 GCA_004027165.1 Ctenomys sociabilis
GTCGACAATTTCTTTGAATAACTCACTATGGTTGTAGAATGCTGGACTGTGTTGGATTGTGGTGTCGAGTTCAAGCACCTAAGTTAGTTGAATGTCAATGGAGTGCCCACTTTTGACAGGTGTAGACAGAGGAAGGGGTGTAGAAAGAAAAAATCATGATGTGTGTGTATAGACAGTACAGTTGGGATAGATAACGCTGGATGTAGTTTTTAATGGGTTCATATTGATTTGAATTCTATATGCCTCAGTTACATGAATGCCAAATTTTTGGGAAGTTTTGTGCTATTAGTTTTTATATATATGTCATTTGTGTTGGACCCTTCTTTCTCCTTGATGCCTATTAGTCTTATGTTGTTCATATTTATATCCTCTTGCAGCTGTTGAATTATTATTTCTTGCACCTTTGTTGTTTTTAAGAGATTTTTCCTTTCCTATTCCCTAGCTGCAATGCTGTCTTTGATGTCTGAAAGTCTATCTTTACTTTCATTCAAACAGTTTTGCCAATTTTTAATGGAGATTTTAATTTCAGGTATATCTTTTTGAATCTGTTTCATGCACTCTATTTCTTTCCTATATTGCCCATTCAATATAGGAAAGAAATAGACCATTACACCATTTTTTTATTCTTTTCTATTTTTTATCATGTCTTCTTTAGAAACACTTATTAATTTTTTTTTCATTACCTGGGAGATTATTTCAGATCTAATTTCCTCTATACTCTTCTGTAGTTGTTTCTTTACTTCATTTTCTATTATTTAAGATATTTCAAGTGTGTGATTTCCAGTTTCTTCTATGCTGATGTCTCCCAGGTTTGTTCTGAGTGGGCTCAGGGCCTGAGATTACATTTTTTGCTCCTTCATTTTGCCATTTTCTATTTCAGCGAGAACTCTTTATTTTGATTTCTGATACATTTTTTAGTGAAAGTTTAATAGTAGGAAGCTTTGTCACTACAATCAGAACCTCTCTATAAAGGGTCTGTTCTTTAATATTTCACCTGTGTCAGAGATTCTTGTTTTGTGCGTGTACCAACATTTTGCTTTCTCTATTGACTGAGAGTTAGGTATTGCTTTCTGTTGGGTACTGTCCTCTTCCTTTGGTATAGGAATTTGGTGAGCTTATTACTGAAGCACCTCCCAATACTAATACCCAAGGGAGAACATGTGTTAAAGGTGGAAATGTCCTATCACAGTAGTACAATTAGCAATACTAATAACAGCTAGGGAAAGACATTGACAAAGTTTTGTAACTAGTAGGTCTTTTCTTTAGCCCATGGGGGCAAACATTATAGATGTATGACAAAACAGATTTTCAATTGGAATTTTATATTTAAATTAGTTCCACTGAATTCTGTCTGGTCATTTCTCCTTCATATACTTGAAGTCTTCCAGGCAGACTAGTTCACCCAGGTTATCACCTGCCCCTTCCTTGCCATGCAGATCCACACCATAGGTCTGGGATCCTCTGGGCCTAGCAGTATGCTTCAGCTCACTGGATTTAGTTCTAGTGGACTTGGACTTGACCTGCCAGACCTGGCTTGGCAGTTCCTTGCCACTGCTAGGCAAGGTTACTCTCAGCCATGTGCGCCTCTTCCTCATGCTGTCTAGAGTTTGTGATTAAGTTGTAGTCCACTGGGATTTTGAGTGTGAGTACTGCACCCAGCCTGGGGCGGATGGCCTGAATGCGACTTAATGGAGACAGGCTTCCTCTCTGTAGCCATTGTTGCTGCTACTCCTCCCTTTTGCTCTTGCTGTTTTCTGCCACCATGAACTGCTGCCCCCAGCCATGTGTCAGTCTGCCGTGGAGCCAGCTGAGGATGGACTGAAGCCTTCAGTAACTGTGAGCTAAACAAACTTTTCCTTCACTAATTTTAAGTGTCAGGTATTTGTCCGAACAATGACAGAAGAGTAACTGAGACACCTGGAACACCTGACCATGTACTTTTTTAAAGCTCTAAAAGTGTGAGCCAAAATAATCAATTCTTCCTTTAAATTGTGGGTATTGGGGTTGTGTCTCAGTAATGAGAAAGTATGGGAATATATTTGATTGATTATTTTTTTCTCATCTATCACTAGATACAATGTTCCAGAAAATTAGAACCCTGACCAAAATAATCTTGGCGGTCTGATGGGCTTGAGAGGCAGTAATAAGGCACACTACTAAGTATATCTGAGTGGATGATCCTATACCTGAGTGAATATGACCTTGAAGATTGCGTCTTTCTCTCTCAGGTACTTCCCTTGCTGTTGACGTTCAGCCTTGAGGAGCCTTTCCTCACCATGATCTCCTTCTGTGATGTTTGTGCCATGAAGTCAGCTGACCATGGGCTGTAGTTTTTGAAATTGTAAGCCCAAATAAACCACTTCTTTTAAAAGTTCTGTATGCAAGTATTTTGTCCTAGCAAGAAAAGGGGAATAATACAGCTGGAGATGAGACAATGAGACTAATGCATTGTCCAGAATAATTATCTTCCCAACGAGGCTCCTCTGTCATGTAGGGCTTTTGTTTCATGCTAGTTCTTATATCCTGTGGATAGAAGTGGCAAGATCTCTATCCATACCCTCCATGGGTCTTTGCATTACAAGGCATAGAGAACTGCTTTCCTAAAATGATCCATTAAGGGCTGGCCAAATAGTCCCGCAGATTAAAGCACCTGTAAGCAGGCGCAGGGGCCAAGGGTTTGATCCCCAGGCCTGCTGTGCCGGCCCAGACCCAGGGGGTGCTGAGACAGCAACTGAGACTGGGTACACACCAGTAATCCCAGCATTTGGGAGGCTGTAAACAGAAAGATCACTATAAACCCAATCTAGTGGTGAGACCCTGAACACTCTGTAGGCCTTGCCCTGTAAAACAACAACAACAAAAACAAACAAAATCCATTAAATAGTGGGAAAATGTCACAAATACAAAATTTGTGATCAATATTAAGCAACAATTGGATATACTAATATGTTATAAGAGGAAATCTACCTCTAATGACCTTGCTGATGACAACACAGTTTATTAATTAAAATAATAATTCTTTATAATCATTGGTTTAAAAAAAACACTAGCAATGGACCAAAAAACACAATTACATGTTACTCAGACTCTCCATTCTATTCTCCCACTGAACTTGAAGATTTAATTAGGAAAACTTGCCTTAAAATGTCCCTTAAGCTGAAACAATCTCGCAATCAGTTTCATGTTTATATATACACCTTGTAAAGCTAGATCTCCAAGTAGTGCCAGGGAGTTACCAAAGGATTAATCTGGTCAGCTGCTTCTAGATGCTATTTTAAGGTCAGTATGTAATATGTAATTTTTTTTTAAAGAGAATCTTCCTGTTGTGTTGCTCCAGACAGGTTGATGAGGTCTCTACATAAAGAAGGACTTGAAGGGCCTCTGATACTTAAATCATTTCCTCAATCATATTTCAATTCCATATAGAAAGAGATTATCGCACAGAGGAAAACCTGATGCCTCTGATTAATCCACATGAAAATAGAGGGTCAGGTCAGATCTTCCTTTCATCTGTGATATTTCCACCACTTCAGAATTATTATGAAGTATTTTTGAGATATTTCCTCTGCTTTTAATTAAAACTTAATAGGAAATATGAACAAAACACACAGAACATAAAATAAACACGGTCTTTATTTGGGCTTCATCAGAATGGGATTCTCAAAGGATTCTCTTTCTATAGAACTTTGTCTTATTATATTTTACACTTTTGGAGCTGAGGATCAGATATCTGTCTATCTATCTATCTATCTATCTATCTATCTATCTATCTATCTATCTATCTATCTATCTATCTGTGTTGAGAGTAAGTTCTAACTTGACCCTTTATTTTGGTATGGATTAATTAGAGGCATCACGTTTTCCTCTGAGCAATAATCTCCTTCTATATGGAATTGAAATATGACCAAGGGAATGATTTAAGTATCAGAGGCTCTTAAAGTTCTTCTTCATGTAGAGACCTCATCAACTTGTTTGGCGCAATATAACAGGAAGATTCTCTTAAATCTGAAAGTTAATCTTTCTGATATCTCACTTCTATTTTATAATTATATTTTCTTCTAGTACTCTTAACATCTAATATACTATACAAGGTATGATAAAAAGAGTACCTGATAATTTTTAAATTATTACAGTAAATGACTGCCATTAATCTTCTTTAGAATACTTTCCTTTACTTTGAACACACTTATCCTATTGTTCTTGCCAACTGTCTGAAGTAGTTCCAAAAATACTTTTTTTTGTGGCTTTCTTGTCCTGTCATGACTGCCTCCATAACCAGAATTCAGTTGAAATGTTTACCTTTCATGGTTAGTTTCATTTTGAGGAAGAGCCATACGTTATGTGTTGCCAGATCCAGTGATAAGATGGATGAGCACAGACTGTAATATTTTTATGATCTGCCTTCAGTGGGACGGCCTTCCGCAGCAGCACTCACTAGGTTTGCTTGTACTCTTAAAGTCACTCATAAAATGGAACTTTTCAACACTGCTTTAGCAAGTAGCAAGAATGATAAGCTAAGTGCATTCAAAATTGGTTGTGGGGCTTTGAGGGTCATTGTGGTAATTTATCTTTGATTAACTGTTATATATTTCACTTGCTTATTATCTGTATAATGTCTGACCATCCCATCTGAATGTAATTTCTGTGAGGGAAGAAATTGTTTGCTTATTCTCACATTCACACTAGTCTAGGAAACGACTTAGCACATCATATGTGCATAATGGATGACAACTACTCACTATTTTAGACATCCTGTATTTTGTCTTAGTATGACACACATTTTACTGTTATTTATATATTTGAAAGCTAGAAACTAAAAAGAAAAATAGAGAAAAAAATATAGAAGTCAAAGGAAGACAACTGATAGTTCCAAAATCACTAGTAACACAGAAATGGCTAAATACTCATTAGAAAACTTTTAGTCATGAAAATCAAATTTTGTCATTAATGTAGATTTACTAACTACTCAAAGTTACCATGTATATAAAAGCTATAATACTCTAATTCTTTGAGAATTATATCAAATTGTTTTAAAATTAAGATGAATTAGATGTAATCATTTTCCTACTTTGTATAATACTACTTTGGTCTTTAGCCACCTGATTTGATAGTTAAAAATATTCAAAAAATGATTGGCAGAGAGTTTATGAACAGAAACCAGACTGCACGGGAAATCCTTCAAAGAATGAGCAGTTGGGATCTCATCTTTTTGAAAAGTTTCTACACAGCAAAAGAAATCATCAACAGAGTAAAAAGAAAATCCATGAGTTGGGAAAAAATTATTGCTGGCTGTCCGTCAGACAAGGGACTTCTATCTAGAACATATAAATAATTTTAAAATATCAGGACTTCAAAATTCAAAGACTCAATCAAAAAATGGGCATCTGAGATGAATATACACTTCACAAATGAAGAAATACAATGGCAAATAAATATATGAAAAAATGTTCATTGGTCATTTATTTGAAAATGCAAATATAAGTAACACTGTGATTCCATTTCACCCCAGAAAGAATGGTTGTCATCAAGAAGTCAGCCAATAACAAATGCTGGAGGGACTGTGGGGAAAAGGAACCCTTTTCCACTGTTGGTGGGAGTGCAGACTGGTACAGCCATTATGGAAATCAGTGGGGAAATCCTTCAAAAATCTAGGATTGCAGGTCTCATTCAATCCAGCTATTCCCCTCCTAGGTATTTTTCCAAAAGAACTGAAAACATCATACCAAAGTTATTTATGTTCATAGCAGAGCAATTTGTCATATTTAAATCTTGGAAGCAACCAAATGCCTATCAAAAGAGGAATGGATAAAGAAGATGTGGTAATTTTACATAATGGAGTGTTACTCAGTGATTAAAAATAAATAAACTCAAGGCTTTTATAGGTAAATGGATGCAACTAGAGACTATATTGGTAAGCAAAATAAATCAGACTGACATGCGCAAAAATCATATTTTCTTGCTAGTTTGAGAATCTGAAAGAGCAAATAAAACCTGAAAGGCACAATAGATACCATGAAAGGGAAAGAATCTGTTCAATTGGAAGGAAAAATTGGGATGAGAAAACAACAAAAGAAAGAAAAGAAAAATATATTCATGTATGTATATGCAGGGTAGTTTGGATTATTATACTGCTGATTTCTGCTGGTCTACTGAAAGGAATAGTTAATACTTAAATTTTTTCTTTTTAATTTCTTCTAACATTTTTTCTATCAATTTCGCAAGTTATATCTGGTAACTTAAATACCTAATTTGAAGATAACATTATGCAATACAACAACAATGTCAAATTTCTATTATTTTGTTTAATGAAATATTGTATCACTTCTATTTTTTTTTACCATTTTGTAGTCTTTAAAAAATTTTTAGAAAAGCAAATCCATTGCCATCATCCTAAAATTCATTGTAAAATCTTTTTTTGAGGTAGAAGTTTTGATGTTTTCTATTATTCTGCTGTCTGTCGATGTAATGAATAACACAGACTGGATAATTTATAATGAAATGTTGTATTTTTTGGCTCATATTTCTGGACACTTTAGAGCATAGTGCCACTTCTTTTGGGCATGTGGTGTGGGGCTTCTTGCTGGGTCATGACAGCCAAAATCAATCCACCTTCCCTTTCTGAGGCAGGGTCTATACCATGGGACACACTACCTGCCTCCATGAGTATGCTGCTCATCCATTATAGAGAGTGAGCTGCCGATTAATTATGTTAGTTAGGGGTGGAAGAATTAATTAATTAATTTTGTGATATGTGGGATTTTACTTGGGACCTTGTGCTTGGCAGGCGTGAGCTACATCCCCAGCCCCTAGAGGTGAAAGAATTTGTAGTGTGACTTATCATATCTTATACCGCTTTTTCAGCTTTTGTAAATTGCGGAAACAGGAACTAATGCTTTCTCCCTGTGACTGTCTTTTCTCTCCGTTCTTGTTTCTTTTTCCCTGTCATTAAAATGTAAAGAAAATAAAATCCAACACATTGTCACTAGATAGAATATAATTGTTATCTTTAAAATGTATACCTATAATAAGCATTTTTTAAACACAAAAAGGCATTTTTTTAGTGGAACTGAAATCTTCTGTAAGTTTTACTGTTTTTCTTTTAAAGGTATGTAATGTGGTCAGTAATGAACCATCTATCATAGGAGGCTTCCATGGTGTTTAAGTAAATCTTCTAGTTTTAGACATTTAGATTATTTACATGTTTTCTACTGTTATGTACTGTATAATGACACAGCAAACATCCTTAAAAATAAATATGCAAAGAAGGACCTCCCAAATAGCTCAGCAGATTAAAGCACCTGCAAGCAGGCACAGGGGCCAGGGGTTCAGTCTCCGAGCCTGCTGTGCTGGAGGTGTTAATTGAGACTGAGTGTGGTGGCAATCCCCTGTAATCCCAACTCTTGGGAGGCTGTAAACAGGAGGTTCACTACGAGTCCAATCTAGTAGTAGTAGTGAGACCCTGACACCCTGTAAACCCTTCCCTAAAATACAAAAAAAAAAAAAAAAAAAAAAAAAAGCATGTGGTTCTCTAATTTAGATGGTTTTTGGAATTTTATCACTGAATCAAAAGATTGACATTTTCTCTTATAATCTATCTTCTGTTAGGCATTTTAATACTTCTGCTTGCCTTATATCCTTCTGTAAAGCAAGAAAGTGCTATACAAATGAAATTATATATAATATTATTAGCTTACTTGTAGTTTCTCTCCCCTTTCTCTCACTCAGATATTCTAGAATAACTGTTGGTAACCAGCTCTAGAGAAAGAGTTATTTGTAGATTTCTTGGCAGAATTCTCAGCGTCAGCACCATGAAGGAGTAAGAGAAGCATTTTGAATTGGAAAGGAGGAGCAGTCATGCTATAAGTACACAGACTTCAGCCATCCACTGGGAGTGCTGAAGGTCACAAGGTCCCCAGAGCTCACAAGGGTCCCGCCTTTTTTCTTATATTTTAGGGAAGTATCGACAGAGTGTGCTGAGTCTCACTACAAGATCGGAGTTGTAGTGATCCACCTGTTTATAGTCTCCCAAGAGCTGGGATTACAGGCACACACCACCTTGCTCAGTCTTGACTGCCACGTCAGCGCACCCCAGGGGTGGTGTTGCAGGCAGACCTGGGGATTGAATCCCCAGCTGCTGTGCCTGCTTTCAGGTGCTTTAATCCACTGAACTATTTGGCTGGCTTTAAGGCCCCCTTGTTGAATTAAGGCAAGGTTTGGTTTCACCCTATTTGGGTACTAAGAACTATGTAGTTTACCTTAGGCAAGGCTGTGGAAACTCAGTAACTGCCTACTTCACCCAGAGTAGAGGTCTGGACCATTATCAGCCTGTGAACTTTGCCTTAGTAATCAGGAGGAAGTTAGGTGTAAGTCAAAATAAGTACTGGGGTCTGGGGGAAGATAGCTCAGCAGCATATAAGTGCCTGCCTGGCAAGCACAAGGTCCTGTGTTTGATCTCTGAAATGCATAAATAAACAAACAAACAAATACTGACTGGGGTGTACCATAGTGATAGGATTATTTGGTTAGTATGGTGAGGCCCCCTTTGATCCCCAGCTTCTCAAGGGAGGGTTATGGAGCTGATGGCCAAGAAATGACTCTCAGTTGAAAGACAGTCTTTCTTGATTGATTCCTAAGCTGGAATATATTTGAACAAAGTCCTCCTCAAATCTCTAAATCTTTTTCTTACTACTGCTCTATGCCTCAAGAAATCTTCTTCAACTTAAAAACAAAACAAAATAAACAGACAAAAAAAAAAAACAAAAAACAAAAAACAAAAAGCAAACAATTCTAAACCTTCCCCTGTAGAATGTTGAAGATTCCTGCTTTGGAAGTCAGGATATCCTAGTCTAAGCTGGGTGCAGTGGTGCACACCTGTAATCCAGCCTTCATAGAGGCCGAAGGCAGGAGCATAGCAATTTATGTTTCAGCTGGGCAATGAAGTGATTCCACAAGACCCTGTCTCAAAGTTTAAAAACTAACTAAATAAGAAGAACTGGAGATATAGCTCAGTGTGAAAGCTCTGGGCACAATCCCCAATACTGTGAGGAAAGTCTCTTTCTTTGTTTTTGCTTATTTCTGGGACAAAATACCAACACCAGAAATTAATGAAAGAAAGGTTCATTTAGCTTACAGTTAGTGGAGGTTTCAGTCCATACTCAGCTGGCTCTAAGGCAGAATGGAGCATGGCAGAGAGGCACAGGGCAGAGGGCAGCAGAGCAGATCATGGCAGCAGAAAACAGCAGGAGCAAAAACGGAGACATCGTGGCACAGCAGCAGCAGAGCAAAGAACAAGCCTCTCTCCTTTCCTTGCCCTGCATCCAGGCTATCTCTTCCAGGGTGGCTGTAGCACTCAAATCCCAGCAGCACTCACACCCATAATTCCACCACTGGTCCATGAATTAATCATAACCTCTAGAATTCTTCCCCATCACTGCATGAGGCTTTGTGGGGACAGCTATACACCGACCATAACAGTCTCATTCTCAAACTTAAAAGCAAGCTTTTTTTAAAAAACAAAAAACTTGTGTTCTGTGAAGTTGCCACCTACAAGTCTTTTCTTGGCAGAGAAAAATTTAAACATATATATACATGCAAAAATTTAAACATACATATATGTCAATTTTTCAAGTTTAAAGAATATTTCTGTGATGAGACCCATTTGTGATAACTGCAACAAGGTGAAAACTGCATTTTGATCAGTAAACCAAAATTTGATAATTAATAATACTAAATTACAAATTCCTAATGATTTCTCTCCTGCCCCAAAATATTCCACTTGAAATTCTTCAAACCAAGAATGATCAAATGAAATGAAAAAGGCCACATTATACTGGTTAGGGGAAAGATTCATGAGGAAAAGGTAATACTCATAATGTATATGCACCAAACACAGGAGCACTGAACTATATATGATAAATCTTATTAGACAGGAAAAATCTAATATCAAATGCTACAATCTTAACAGGAGAGCTTAAACATCCCCTTATCCCAAAAAGATAGGTCAAGCAGACAAAAAATTAGCAAAGTAATAGCAGAACAGAATCAGAGCTTGGAACAAATGGACTTAGTGGAGTATACAGAGTGTTCCCCAACAACAGCTGAAAGTGTATATATATATATTTTTTTGCAGAACTGGGGATTGAACTCAGGCCCTTACATTTACCAGGGAAGCACTTATTCCATTGAGTCAACTCCCTAGCCCTTGAAAATAATTTTTTTTTTCGGCTGCATGTGGGTAATTTTCTAAAATAGACCACATACTAATCCATAGGTCAAACCTAAGTATATGCAAGAAAACAGAAATTATCCCATGCATATTATCTGACCACAGTAAATGAAACTGGAAATAAACAACGAAAGAAACTAGAAAAAGTCCCTAAATACATGGAAATTAAACTACACCCTACTCAGCAACCAATGTGTCACAGATGAAATTAAACAAGAAATTCAACAATATCTACAATTCAATGAAAATTCAAACACAATTTACCAGAATTTATGAGATGTGATGAAAACAGTTCTTAGAGGGAAATTCATAGGTGTGAACTCACACATTAGGAAAAAAAACACCCTAATGCTGCAACTCCAACATCTAAAAAAGACAGAGTAAACCAAACTCAGAGCCCAAAGACAGGAAAAAATCATAAAGATGAGACAAAGGAAATAGTTCAAAACATTAATGAATCAAAAAGCTGGTTCTTTAAAAGATTAAATAAAACTGATAAGCCCCTAGGTTAACTCATAAAAAGAGGAAAGAAAAAATTAAAATACTAGCAACAAGGAATGAAAAGGGTGTAATCACCACAGACCCAGTGGAAATTCAGAAGATTGTCAATAGCTACTTTGAGAACCTTTACGCTCACAGAATAGAAGACACAGAAGAAATGGACAGATTCCTCGAAAGGTACAAATTACCAAAACTGAACCAAGAAGATATAACAATTCTCAATAAGCCAATAACAGCCAATGAAATACAAAACGCAATAAAAAGCCTGCCAATAAAGAAAAGTCCAGGCCCTGATGGATTCACAGCTGAATTCTACAAGAAATTTATAGAAGATATAATCCCTACACTCCTCATACTCTTCAATGAAATTGAAAAGGAAGCAGTCCTCCCAAAATCATTTCTAGAGGCAAGTATTATACTGATACCAAAACCAGAGAAAGGTGCAACTAAAAAAGAGAACTACAGGCCAGACTTTCTCATGAACATAGATGCAAAAATCCTCAATAAAATCCTAGCAAATAGAATACAGCATATTATAAGGTTATACACTATGACCAGGTATGATTCCTCACAGGGATGCAAGGATGGTTCAATATAAGCAAATCTATACATGTAATACCCTATATCAATGAAGTGAAAATAAAAACCACATGATCATCTCAATTGATGCAGAAAAGGCTTTTGATAAAGTCCAACGCTCATTCCTGTTCAAAGTCCTATAGAAAATTGGAATAGAAAGCCTCTATCTCAATCTGATAAAAGCCATCTATGAAAACCCAATAGCTAATCTAATTCTAAATTTTTTTTTTTTTTTTGGAAGGACCAGGGATTGAACTCATGCCCTTGTACTTGCCAGTAAGTACTGATTCCACTGAGCCATCTTTTCAGCCTCCTAATCTAATTCTAAATAGAGAAAAACTGAAATCTTTTACTCTCAGATCTGGTACAATACAAGAACGTCCTCTATCACACTTCCTATTCAATAATGTTCTGGAATCATTAGCTAGAGCCATTAGACAATAGAGAGAAATAAAAGGAATAAGAATAGGTAAACAAGAAGTTAAATTATCACTATATGCAGATGACACTATACTTTACTTGGAAAACCAAAAAACTCCATCAAGAGGTTACTAGAATTGATACACAATTTCCTAGCATAGTAGGATACAAAGTCAATACCCAGAAGTCCATGGGTATTGCTCCATGAAGATAACAAACACACTTAGAAGGAAATTAGAGAAACAATACTTTTATAATAGCATCATGGAAAATGACATACCTTGGAATTAATCTAACTAAAGAAGTCAAAGATCTTTTCAAGGTAAATTATAGTACTCTGAAAAAAAGATCATAGAGGATTTCATAAAATGGAAAGATATTCCCTGCTCCTGGATAGAAAGAACCAACATCGTGAAGATGGCCATACTTCCAAAATTGTTGTACAGATTTAATGCAATCCCTATCAACATATCTCCCAGACCTAGAGAAATCATTTCTAAAATTTATTTGGAACCAGAAAAGGCCTAGAATAGCAAAGGCAATCCTGGCTAAACAAAGACAAGGCAGGAGGCATTACAATTCCTGACTTGAAATTATACTACAAAGCTACTGTGATAAAATCAGCATGGTACTGGCAACAAAATAGACCTGAGGATCAATGGAATAGGTTAGAAGATGCAGAGGCCTCTATGAATGCACTCAGCCACCTGGTCTTTGACAAAGGGGTCAAATACACCTACTGGAAGAAAAATACTCTTTAACAAATGGTGCTGGAAAAACTGGCTCTGTGCAATGCTGAAAACTAAAACTTGACTCAGGTCTAACAGCATGCAGTACAGTAAAGTAAAAATGGATTAAAGATCTAAACATTAAAGCGGAAACACTCAATCTCCTGGAAGAGAAAGTAGGAGGAACTCTTGAAGACATAGGAGTAGGCAAAGAATTCATGAATAAAAACAAATTGCACCAGTAATACTTGAAAGAATTAACAACTGGGACCTCCTCTTATTGAGCAGTTTCTGCACATCAAAAGAAATTACCAACAAAGTGAAAAGACAACCCACAAATTACAAAAAAATCTTGACTAATAAGTACTCAGACAAAGGTCTGCTCTCTAGAATTTATAAAGAACTGAAAAACATTAGGGCCCTTAAATTTAAAGCCCCAATCCAGAAATGGGCATCTGAGATGAACACATACTTTTCAGAGAGCAAAATTAAAGAAGCAAATAAATATATGAAAAAATGCTCCACATCACTAGCCATCCATGAAATGCAAATTAAAACAACACTGAGATACCATCTCACTCCAGAAAAAAATGGCTATCGGAAAGGAATCAACCAACAACAAATGTTGGAGAGGCTGTGGGGAAAAAGGAACCCTTCTCCACCTCTGGTAGGAATGTAGACTCATACAACCATTTTGGAAATCAGTGTGGAGACTCCTTAAGAAACTAGGACTGGAAATCCCATTCAATCCAGCTATCCCCCTACTGAGAATTATCCTGGAGGAACTGAAAACATCATATTATAGTGATATATGTGTATCTACGTTTATAGCAGCAGAATTTATGACAGCCAAATTTTGGAAACAACCAAGAAGCCTGTCACCTGAGGAATGGATGAAACAGATGTGGTATTTTTATACAATGGAGTATTACTCAGCTATAAAGAATGATAAACTTGAAGTATTCATATTTAAGTGGATGCCACTTGAAGATATACTCATAAGTGAAATAAAACAGACTATGTATCATATAGTCTCACTAGTCTAAGAGCTTAAAAGAAGAAATAGAAACAGAAGATATGACACAATTAAAAGAAAAGCAATAGGATAGATATACACCTACTTTCTCTTAAATCAATGTAAAGAAAGATTTGTTCTAATAGTGCATGGACAGGATATCCTGTGTGTATCTTATAATATGGATAACTACTAAGAAGGTAACAATGTGTTAACACTGAAACTCTCCTATTAATTGTCTTTGAATCTGTGTTATTGCTACTTGTTTCTCAATAAATTAAAATTAAAAAACAAAAGAAAAAATATAGTGGGCTGGGCAAATGGCTCATTGGCTGAGCATGTGCTTAGTAAGTAAGTAGTAACCCTGGCTCCAATTTCTAGCAGCACACACAACAACAAACAATGACAAAATGTTAACCACTGAATTGTCTTAGGGTCCTACAATTCTATGCTTAGGCAGATAGCTAAAAGTACAGAGTGCGGGCACTACAAGCAACACTTGTACACTAATGTTCATAGCACCATTTTTCACATTAGCCAAAACAGAGAAGCAAACTGTCAATGACAAATAAATACACTGTTACAGACGTGTACAATGGAGTGTTAACTGGATTTAATAAGATGCAAAACTTTATTTATTTTAACCACCTTAAAAACGTTGTGGGAAGGGAACTATGCCAGATTTATGAGAATAGCTATTGTTTGACTCTGCCTTTATGACCTATCTAGAATATGCAAATTATAGATGAGTGTGGAGGTTGCAGCTTAAAGAGGCATGTGTTTAATGGGTGCAGAATTTATGTTGGGGAGGATGAAAAAGTTCTGGAATTAGCAGTATTGTTGTACAACACTACAAATGCACTTAATATCCCTAAACTCTTCACTGAAAAATGTACATTAAAAATATGTGTTATGTCCATGTAATACCACAATAAAACATAAACGTTATTAAAATTAATAAAATGAGGTAATAAAAGTCAGTAGGCACAGATGACATAAAAAAAAGAAAAGAAAAGTGAGAACTTGAGGATTGGACCATGAGGAGAGGGCAAGGAGAAAAGCTGGGAAACATGACCTGGGGAAAACCATACATTTATACGCACAAGATGGGCAAGGCAATGATCCTGAGAAACATCAGCAGGTTTTTAAAACAAGCAGTTAACTGGTAGGATTCCCACCCTGAGTAACTATATATGCTGATACTTGTGAACTAAGCAACTGCACTGAAGATAGCAATGTGAAATAGAAGGGTCACGCTTGGAATGCCTGTCATTCTGGTCTTCTAAATATGTACTGACTGTCATGACATACCAATTATTGCCATACTGTCTCTCAAATAAATGTTTGCTTTTTTTAAGAAAAGGGTAATAAGTGAAAAAAAAGACAGAAAAAAAAATGTCAAAGGACTGTCCTGCTACAATGCTGCATATGATTAGATTTCTAAATTTCTGTGTAAAAATATGTAATTATTTATTCATATTTTTAAAATATTTTTTCTCCATATTCTGTAGAGACTTAAAGTGTAACTATCAATATTGATGGAAAACACCTGTTCCACGTTATGCCTACGATGTTTGATATTCAGACGGATAGTGAGGTTAAACCTAACTGCATATGTTGTGGGGTAATAATGAGCTTCTCTTGGGGGATTATTAATCTAAGTTTGCAGACCAAAAATTAGAGATAAAGAAGCGATGCAAGGTCAGCCAACATTTTGGACGTAGCCTTTCAAGGTCAGTGAGGACTCAGGACATAGGAGAACCTGTACTGTAACATCATGTAACTCAGGTGTATCCCAAATTTTCTGATCAAGGAAATTATGGGGTACAGAGCAACATGATCAATGACATAGAGTGTGACTAAGGAGAGTCACCTGGAGAGAAAACATTCTCTCAGGCTTTCACAGAGAGCAAACTGATCAAGCAATGTCCATGACTCATCCATGTGGCTGATACTGACAAAGGATCTGCAAACTGTAGTACAGGGTTACAGGATAACCCTGTAAGGTCAGGGACTTGACTGACCTTATCAGAGTGGCTGGGGAGATGGCTCAGTGGAATAAGTGCATCTCTGGTAATAGCAAGGGCCTGAGTTCAATCCCCAGTTCCAAAAAAAAAAAAAAAAAAAAAAAAAGAATCTTCACTGACCTTATCAGATACAAAAGTTACCTTTCTTGTTATATAGATCTTGCTTTATCTTGGTCTTAACCATCTAGCAGAAAAGTATAAAAATGAGGTAAAAAAGTAAAGCCATATTATGTGCTGAGCTGTGAAACAACTAGCCAACAACTTCTGACTTTTATAGTCCTATGGATAACCCACTAGTATTATGGAGTACTGGACTATATTGGATTATTTTACTGAGTTCACACTGCTACAATATTTAAATGGAAATGGAATACCCATTTCTAACAAAACTAAACAAGAAAAGGGGATACAAAGGAAGGACCACTTTGTATCTGTATATACAAAGCAGGATAGATATACAGCTACTTTCATTTAATTATATGAGAAGAATGATTTGTATTAATAGTATTTGGACAGGAAATCCTGTCTGTATCTTGTACTATGAAAAATACTAAGAAGGTAACAATACTGTATATATTCTGGGTATAAGGCCTTTGTATTATTTATTTGTATTAATTAAGGCAATGTATTAATTATTGAAACTGTTCTATTAATTGGTTTTGAAACTGTCTCATTGCTACTTGTTTATCAATAAAATTAATTAAAAAAGATGTATTTAAGAGGATTCATTCTTTTTTTTTTTTTTTTTTTAAGTACAAGGTCTACATGGTCTCACTATGTAGGTCGGACTCATAGTGATCCTTCCTTTTCTTCAGCCTCCCAAGCGCTGGGATTACAGGTGCGCGCCAACACTGACAGTCTCTCATACCATCTCAGCGGGCCCCGTGGGCAGGACCGGCATGGCACAGCATGCCGGGGATTGAACCCTGGTTCCTGAGCCCATTCTTGTATCTTTTAAGGCTTTTCTTTGGTCATATTTGCCCCTTTTTTTTTCCTACTTGGTGAGATTTGGCTCTCCATTCCAGAATCCTTTTGGAGTTTGTGTCCAGTTTTAGCCTGGTAATGATAACCACCTTACTGGGGTGAATACCTACATGGACAGTTGTGCCATTTACCTTTTTCCATTGCACCCGTTCAGGGTAGATGGCACAGACCTGGACTACTTTGCTGATCTGATGATGTGTATAGTGTTCTCTTATAACTTGAATTTCATTATCCTTTGGATGGATCTATATTGAACATTGTATTTTTATCTGGGCTCTTTGAAGAGAGGGGAGGACATGCTCTTCTTGTGAACTGGGAAGGCACAATGAGTGTTTTTTACAGTTCTTACTTTGGTCTGAAGTTACAGAGGGACTGAACATCATTTGGTTACCATAGATCCAGCAATGGCTGCAAAAGTGAAAAGGTGATGTATTTGTTTGAGTGGTTTGTGTTTCTACTACTATCTTAGCTAGTATGTTAAAATTTTTCTGTCGACAATAAAGGCTCTGTATATATTCTGGATATAAGGTCTTTGTTAGGCATATGTAATATTATCTCTCCCTAGTCTGTCATAAAATGAAATTCACTTCATTTTCTTAAATAGAATGAGCAGAATATTTTTAAAGAAATATATATACTTCATCATTTTTGTTTTGTTTTTTGTCTTTTTGAGACAACAGGGTCTCACTATGCAGCTCAGGCTGGCTTGAGCTCACTTTGTAGCCCAGGTTGGTTTTGAATTTGCAACAATCCTCCTGATTCAGCCTCCCAAGTACTGGGATTACAGACATGCACCATCACATTGGGTTGCTTCATTGTTTTTAAGGTTTTATTAAACAAATCTTTGCCTCAAAATACAGATGAAGCTTTTATTATCTATTTTCATCAGAAATTCTTTAGTTTTAATTTTGTCTATTTATTTATTTATTCATTCATTCATTCATTTATTTTGGCAGAACCGGGGATTGAACTCAGACCCTTGTGCTTGCCAGGGAACTGCTTATTCCACTGAGCCATTTTCCCAGCCCCTAATTTTGTCTATTTAGTCTGTGATCAATGTCAAACCAATACCATGTATACTGTGAAGAGATGAGGTACTTCTTTCCTGTCTCCACCCCCAACCCTCCTATCTTTCTTTCAACAGTGACCTTTATATTTTTCTTTTATTTTTACCCTCTCCCCTTGGGGGCTTGAACAAATAAGTCCCTAAGAAGTAATGCCATTGAACAGATAAAATACCAGAAGAATAAAGCTATAGAGTAAACATTAAGGTCAACTTCCAAAGCCCACTAATAAATACTGAAAATGCAGAAAACTCTTCAAAGAAAAAAATCTTTTTCTGACAAATATGTGTGAATCTATAAATTGAGACACATATAAGACATATTAAAATTATTTTTATTCATTTGTAAGAAAGTCAGTCTCCGGTGAAATGTTAAGTATAGTTCATGGTCATTATATGACTAGGTTGCTCTGATTTCCTTTTGATCTTGTCAACAGCATCTTATTGAAGCTGGGGACTCCAGAGATGTGACAGGACACCTAACAATACCCCAAGGTCTTCTACAGCTTAATTCCTGGAACCCGAGAGCATGTTAAATTGATGGCATGTGACTGGCCTTGAAGATGGGAGAGGAGTCATCACCAAGAATGTAGGCTGGGAAAAGCAAGGACATTCACTTTCCCCTAGATCTCCAGGAATGCAACCCTGCTGACAGAGGGAGTTTAAACCACTGAGACTGAGCTTATGTTTCACAGGAGGCTTATTTCTTTTCTAACACCATTTGTCGAGATCAACCTTTCTCTCTTCTTGAAGTAGTGTGAAGCTTTTTAAAAATGAGCTGACCGTGTATGTGTGGTTCTATTTATGGACAATATCCCCCTGCACTGCTGCCTGTGTCTGCCCTCACACCTGGACCGTACTGTCTTCATCACTGTAGCTTTGTAGTTAGTCAGATAATAAATGCTTAAAATTTCTTCTTTTTTTTTTTTTTCCAAAGGATTTGTTTAGGTGTTTTATTTTTCAGTGGAACCAGGGATTGAGCACAGGCCCTTCTGCTTGCCAGGGATGTTTAGGTATTTAAATCATTGATATTTTTACTTAAATCTTCAGTACCAGTTTGTCTCTTTTTGGTTTTCACCAGAAAAATTCCCTGACACTTAACTGCAGTGAAGATAAGATAGCATTGAGACTATGAATTAATTAGGAAAGAATTGGCTTCTCACTTTTGAGCCTTTCGGTTTCTGAACAGAGTACGTTCCTGCATTTGTTAAGTTTTTATTGATTTACCTTAGCAACAGTATCTAATGTTGCTTAAACAAGCATGACACATATTTTATTAAACTGATTCAAGTGTTTCACACTTTTAGGCTATTATGTATGATATTTCAATTTTTATTTTATAATTTTTCTGGCTCACATAGAAACACAAATAATTATTATATGTTGATCTTAGATCCTATCACACTGATTAATTGTATTAGTTTTACTAAGTGTATTTTAGACTATTTAGGATTTTCTGTTCATCATTATGGCATTTATGAACAAAGCCATTTTTGTCTTATTTATCTTTTGACTATGCGTTCCTTCAGTATTTTCTTTTTTTATTGACCTGTTTTATAGTTCTGGTAGAATATTAACTAGAAGTACAGGGTTCTCAATTATGAACTGAGATGGACAGTATTTAATCTTCGATCATTAGGTGTGATGCTAATGTTATAATTTCTATTAGAACCTTTTTCAGGTTATGAAAGTTCCTTTCCGTTCTTAGTTCACTGAGAGTTTTTATTGTGAATGAATGTTAGGACTTTTACCAGCTGAGTTAATCACACAGAATTTTTCTTTATTCTTCTGTTTGTGTTGACTTTCACTTACTGATTCTTTTTAGAAGTTAAATCAAGCTTGCAATAAGCTCTTTTTAGTCATGATATATTTTCCTGTTTACATATTGTTTAACTCAATGTGGGTATTTGCAAGCACTTTCATGAGAGACACTGGCCTGTAGTATTCTTTTTTTTATGATACCTTTGATTTTTGTGTCAGAGACGTGTTTAAGGTTCTAAGATGATTTATGGGATTTTTCTCTCCTACTCTATTTTGAAAAAGTAACATTGGTATTGTTTCCTTACAAATATTTGATATAATATACCAGTGAAGCCACTTAGGCCTGAAATTTCTTTTGTTTCATGATTTTAATTACAGTTTTAAATAAGAAATTGATTCAGAAGTATTCAGATAATCTGTTTCTTCTTTGGTCAAATATCAACATTTGTTTTCAATAATGTTTGTATTTTACTAAAGTCACTAAGTTGATTGACATACATTTGTATATAATATTTCATTTTTATCTTTTTAACACCTTTAAAGCATAGTGATATTCTTTATTATTCTTACTATTGATATTTTAACCTTCTTTTTTCTTGATACATCTAGATAAATGTTCATCAATTCTATAAATTTTAAAAAGGAACTAGTTTTGATTTTATTTTTTATATTAATGCATATATATTTCCTATTTTAATAATCTTTTGTTCCCGCACTTAGTCTTTTCTTTCTTCTGTATTAGTTTTTCCAGAATTTGTCTAGTATTCTGTGATGGAAACTTAGGTAGCAAATTTTAAAACTTTCTTCTTTGCATGTGTGTGGGTACTGGGGACTGAACCCAGGATCTTTGCACTGAGCTACATCCCGATCCTGTTTATTTTGAGACAGGGTGTTCCTAAATTGCTAAACTGTCCGAGTTGGGATTGATCATGTGACCCTCCTGCGTTAGTGCATTCTGGGACCGCAGGTATGAGTGCTGTGCCCAACAATTTCCACTTTTCTAATGTACACACTTAGAACAGAATGCATTCTCCTCTAAGCACGTTTTAGCCACATTCCCTAAATAATGGTGTATTGAGTTTTCACAGTTATCAGTTAGTCCAAATGTTCTCTAATTTACCTGTGATTTCATCTTGGTTATAGATCATTCAGAAGAGAGCTGTTAAATTTCTAAGCATTTGGGCATTTCCACATGTTTTTCTCTCTTGCTATTTAAATCCCATTTTGGTCAGAGGCCACACATTTTGTCCTTTTTATATTATTTTAGGCCCAGCAAAATAGCTTAGTGGACTAAAAGTCTACTTAGGCAAGTTCAGGGACAAGGGTTCAATCCTCTATGCCACATGCCACGCTGGCCCTGTCCACAGGTGCACTGAGCCAGTGACCAAGACAGGGTGTGATGCAGACCTGATGGTACAGGCCTGTAATTCTAGTGTTGGTGAAGCTGAAAGCAGGAGGATCACTAGGAGTCCAAGCTGCATAGTGAGACCCTGTAACAAATACTTTTTTAAAATAAAAGATGACTTCAAATGTATATGCAATGGCTCACAACTTCTACATACAATAAAATAATATCAAAAAAACATTATTTTAAATGTACACCAAATATTCTCTAAGAATTCTCTAAGAATGTTTGCCATTAGTGGGTAAGTGCTCTATTTTTTTTTTTTTTTTTTTCAGTATCGGGGATTGAACTCAGGAAAATGCCCTTTTAATGTTCCTTAGTTTTTCATGCTGTACCTGGGGACATTGCAAAAGTACTTCGGGGTTCTTTTGATAAAGAGTTATAGGTGTGTATGTTAGAAACTGGTAATTCTGCCAAATTATTAAAATATTTTTACAAACTGCAGTACAGGATTTCAGGGTAAATTCTAGGGAGATTTGATTGACCTTGTCAGATACAAAAGTTACATTTTTTGTTATATAGGTCTTGCTTTGTGTTGGTCTTAACCATCCAGCAGAAAAGTATAAAAACCAGGTATAAAAAGTACAGCCATATTAATATGCAAATTATTTTAACCTGTTTCTGCAAAATATTTTGATGTGTGGTAACCTGGCCAAATACTACGTTTCTCAGTCCTTACGACAGTGAAGTGTGGCCTGTTCTGACCAGTGAGAGGTGAGCAGTAGTAACGTGGACATTTTCTGGGCCATGTTCCTGAAGAGAGAGGCTTATTCTTTTATCCTGCTATATAGGATGAGAACTTGATGGACAGCCATACTATACCATGGGGCTGTGAGGTCCTTGTGTATGTCTGCTTCCCTTTAATGAGATCCTAGGAGCTGTCAGGGTTGCCTGTTACATCTCATTGGTTAATTACAGAATCGTAATATTGGTAATCATTATAATTCTATTTTGTCTTGACAAGAAAATGAAAGCTATTTATCACAAAATTAGTGCAAACAGTAATGAAGAAAAATAATTTTAGATGAAGAAAGATAGAAAAATTTATTGCCATACTTATCTCAAAGGAGACATTGAATATTAAATTATAAATATTAAAAAAAATAAAATTTGGTAGGACAAGAGGAGTGCAAGCTTGAGCCCAGCCTGGGCAACTTAGTGACTTCCTGAGACCATGCCTTGAAATTAAAAATTTTTAAAAAGTGCTGCACTGTAGCTCTGTGCTAGCAGGGCCCCATTTTCAAGCCTCAGCACCTCTGACTAATCAAAAGTAACTCACCCTTAAGCAGTCACACAGGCATAGGTCATTATTCCTGCCCTTGTTGCTGAATGAAGAAGTAAAGATGATCTCAAGCTTGTCGGGGCTTGCTTTGTACCAGAGCATGTGCTAAACTCTATCTATGCATCTATTTTATAGATGAAATAGCTGAGGTTCGGGGAAATAGCTTGCATGCTGAAAACAGGAGGCTCTCCAGTCCTAGCTATTTGTTAACTTGTTCTGTAATGGAATTGCTGGGATTTGAACTTCCAGGCACTCTGACTTGGGTTCTCAGGATGCTTCCTGCTCGTTTACCTCACTGAAGACTAGGAGAGGCGCTGCTGATACTGCAAGCTGAATCCGTGCATTTTGTTTCCAATAGGTAATGAGAGCAACTGCATCTGAGAAACTGGGAAGAACTTAGAAGGTCACTGCTGTCCCTTCCCTTGCAGGTAATTGTCCCTTGAGTATAGAGCTTGGCAGGGTGTTTTCCTGTGTTGATAAGCAAAAGGTGGAGTATTTTCCCTGTGTTCAAGATCAATTTGCTTCTTTCATGTTTTTCTTTTATTTGCTGATAAAGGAGAAGAATAAGAGGATAACAGATGTGAACACTTACGTTATTTAATATTATAGAGTGACATGAAAACATGGTTTGCTTTTTCTAGACGGATGAGGTTTTATAAAATAATCATGAATGATTGTTGTTGGATTTTCACAATAATTAGGAACTGAATGGAAGCACACTTTCTGAAAAGGCCATCTGATCTTTAAAAGATCTCTTTCTGCATTCACAATTTTCTGCTTGACCTGTGTAGTGCAATGAAATATATTTCATTGTATTTTTTTTTCTGTATTTTAGGGAAGGGTCTACAGGGTGTTCAAGATCTCACTACTTGATTGGAACTTGTGATGATCTGCCTCTTTACAGCCTTCCAAGTGCTGGGATTACAAGCTCATGCCACCACGCCCAGTCTCAATTGCCTTCTCAGTGTGTCCTGGGGGCGGGCCTGGCTCGGCAGGCCCAGGGATCAAATCCTCAGCCCCTGCGCCTGCTTGCTGGCACTTTAATCCACTGAGCTATTTGGCCAGCCCTCAATATGTATTTTGATTTAAAGCAGAGTGTTCAACAAGTAAAGTAGCTCCCTAGAAATTTGAGAGCTGTGGTTACTTGCAATAATACACTTTTAAGTCTTCTGTGTGCTATTTTTAAAAAATAGCTTATTCTCCCTTTATTTCTTTCAAATTTCAAGAAATAGAGATTTTTTACTGCATTTAGTTTATATTCAATTGTGGGTGAAAGAATTCATTCACATAGCATGCCTGTGATGACACTAAATTTGTAACTCAGGTTGGTTAAAGTTGGAGATGGTGAATTGATCTGAAGAACAGTTTCAACCTAGGGAACTGATTTGGAATAGCTAGTCCATCATTAAATTGCAATTAATCACTGAGGGAATGAAATGGCCCATAATGAGCAACAGAAAATTTGTGTGCTAGAACAATAAGATGCTTGAATTAATGTACATTTAAAATTCAGATATAATAATGATATGGTGATAAACAGTATAATAATAATTCTATTTTATGAGCTTAAAATCAGCATTTTATGGTCTATGCAGCAGTCATGTAGTAACTGTCTGTTATGTAATATACAGCAACATGCCTTTTATTGTTTTTAATGCTCATTATCCAAGAATATATTGCAAAATTAGGCAAATTTGAATTCCTACATTGAATATCGATTTTTAATATGGATTTTGATTTTGTGACTTGTATTTGAAAGGATGAGCATTTTATTGTTATTGTTTTAATTTATTGGTTATTTAATTAGGTTCTTTTTTAGCCGGGCATGGTGGCGCATGTTTGTAATCCCAGCACTCGGGAGGCTGAGGCAGGAGGATTGTTGTGAGTTCGAGACCATCCTGAGCTACAAAGTGAGCTTAAGGCCAGCCTGAACTGCATAGTGAGACCCTGTCTCAAAAAAGACAAAAAACAAAACAACAAAAAATTAGGTTCTTTTTTGTATTTTTTTAGAGAAGGTTCTAGAGTTTCACTACTAGATTGGAGTCATAGTGATCCACCTGTTTACAGTCTCTCAAGAACTGAGATTACAGGTGCTCGCCACCATGCCCAGTCTCAATTGCCATCTCAGTGTGCCATGGGGGGCTGCTGGCATGGCAGGCCTAAGATTGAATCCCCCTTACAGGTGCTTTAATCTGCTCACCTATTTGGCCAGCCCTAGGTTCTTAGTAAGAAATTTAGAACGCTAATTTATGAGGATAAATTCCATTTGTCAGAGCAAAAACAGATCACAGGTAGCCCTGGAGCTGAGGAATGGCTTTGATTTCTGCTAAAATCTGTGAGTTCACTGCTCTCTGATCCACTTTGTGCTGCTCTGGAATCTGGTATCTCTCTTTCTCAGTGTTAAAGATCTCACCCTCCTGGTGCCCAGGTTTCTGCAGCTGCTTCTTCTTCTTGAAGTAAGCATCAGTGAGGTGCTTGGAGATTTTCATTTTGCTGATATCAATTTTCATGGAGATGTAAATGACAAATTTCTCATGTGTTCTTTGTAGAGGAACACGATTAAGGCTAAGAGGCCCAGTCACAAGTAGCCAGACACTGGCCAACTGCTTCAGGAAGACCACTCTCTTGCCTCTGTGACACACGGTGAGGATGACTGAGATGGTGCCAGGAGTGATGCTAGCTCCAACTTTGCTCACATGCTGACTGAAGGGTTTTTTGCTGTGGCTCAACAGAATTCGGGGCACATTTCACTAGGGTAGTATCTAGGCATTTTTCAAAGCTTATCCACCCAGGTACCACCATTCTTGTCCCCACTGACTGTTTTGTATATCTGCTTGTGACCAGCAAGAACCTTCTCCTTCTTTTGCTTCTCAGCCTTCAATTTAGCAGCTGTGTACTTTCTCTTGTTCCAAGCCTTTCTGGAATACACAGCGGATTGGGAGTATTTACCAATTCCTCTAATGAGAACAGGATTCCAGCTGCAGTGGGGCTGCCCTTCTTGAACTTTTTTGTTGTCACCTTACTCTTTTTATCAGTGCCACTGAAAGCTGCCTTCTTGGCTTTGGGTTTCTTCTCTGTATTATCTGGCTTCTCAGTTTTATCAACCACTATCTTGCAAGATGGAGAAGAGCAAAAATATGACCTTTTGAGATCATCAAATTGTATATTAAAAATATGTGAAATTTTAAAATCTAAATCAGGAATTTGTTTTGATATTTTTACCAGTCATCTAAAACCAAAATACTTGCTTTCTAGACGTATTATACTGGTTTGTGATATGGACACATATGATGCATGCAAAGATAGGTAATATTTGATATTATATCCAACATTGCCAAACATGGAGTGTTTGGTATGCGACCCATGAGGGTAAGTGAAAAATTAATCAGTTTTCTTGGTGACTGTGGTAGATCATGGTGTACAAAAAACCATTGTAAGTAATAGGAAAAATGGGTCATACTTGAGATGGATCCCTAGAGCCAGAGGATCTCAGGCTAGGCCAAATAAAGATAGCTTAGAAATTAGTGTAGCTAATGTTTATTGATGTTTAATTGTGTACCAAGCAGAGTGGTACTGTTTAAGGCATATTATAAAATCCCAAGAATGTTTTATAAAAGATAATAATATAAGTTAGATATCAGCATGCATAAGTGGTTCAAAAAAATGTGTAAAAGGAGGTCTACTATGGTTGAATAACTCACTAAACATCTTAAATGTGGCTGAGGTTAAACTCTGGAAGGTTTTCCAGTTGGCAAATATTCTTACTAATTAAATTAATTCTTTCCTTGTGACTTATATTTAAAGTCATAGAAATATGTGACTTTCTGATTTTTTCTTGGTTAGGATGAAAGTTATAGCTTCTTGCCAGTAAATGTCTAATATAGCTGAAATTTATATCTTGAGGATATTCAAGCCCAGAGTTTATTTCATTATCCCACTGGTCAGTCTAATGTTGAATTTAAAAAAATTACTTTGGCCCTATTGTTTGTTTATAAATATGAAGTCAATACTCTGGCTTACCTTCTGGTTTTTCCTGAAAGTTCTTTCTGCTCCCCTTTCCACATGTGTAGGTATCCATCCGGTTGTCTCTGTCATTCTTCTCTTGTTACGGGGACAAATTCTTGACACCCAAAGTGAAGGAAACAAAAGTTTGTTTAGGTCACAGTTACTGAAGGTCTCAGTCCATACTCAGCTGGCTCCAAGGCAGAGTGGATCATGGCAGGGAGCAACATTTCGTGGTGACAGCAAGGAGCAGAGAGCAACAATGGCAACAGAGATCATGCCTGCCTCCCTTGTGTTGTACTCAAGCTATCTGCCCCAGGCTGAGTGTAGCACTCACACCCGGGGATCATGAGTTAATCACTAACTCTAGAAGCCCCCCCGCCATGACTGCATGAGGCTTTTGCGGGACAGCTAAACACAAACCATAGCACCAGTTAGGCTTTCTTTAGGCTTCTCAATAGTACTCCTAACTCTGGTCTTCTTAAAAACTTATTTTCAACTTATTAGTCCTCATCACAAACTTTACCTTTATATAGAATTAAAGTCCCTTAATAATGATAGTCCAGGCCTTGTTGCTTTGTATCTGCCTTTCTAATCTTACCAGAGTTCTTAATTTGAGTTCTTACTCATCATTGAAGCTCATACATTGAGCACTTACTATGGATCAATCATTGTGTTTTCTTTTGAATACATAAAAATGAGCATAACATGGTTTATCTTTGTAAACCTTTCAGAGATCTCAATCTTCACAGAAATGGTACTAGTTATGCATTATTGTTAAGATCATTCTCTTGAAGAAAAATTCAAGACTTGAAGAATTCATATATTTTATTCAAGAAAACAAAATTGCTAAGTGGCAGAACCTGGAGGCACACTATTACTTATAAGCTTGATACTGCACCATGAAAAAAAAGACAAAAAAAAAAAAAAAAAAAAGCCGGGCATGGTGGCACATGCCTGTAATCCCAGCACTAGGGAGGCTGAGGCAGGAGGATTGTTGTGAGTTCGATACTGCACCATGTCATAATTCTTCTAACTCTAGCCCAGCTTTGGATAAACTATGTCACTCACTCCTCTCTTAATATCCCATTCCTTCCCCCCATTGTCTCATCTCTTTATATCCTTCTTGAAAGTCATTTTTTAAAATTCTATTTCTCTCTTTTGAGTCATGAGCAGTCCTTAAAATGATAGAAATAGCTTAAAGTTCCTACATAGAATCAAAGCTTTCTCTTTCATCGAATTCACATAGTATATTTGTCCCAGCAACAAGAGGAGAGTAAGAGACAACTGGATGGATACCTATCCATATGGAAAGGGAAGCAGGAAGAGATACCTTGAAGAACTCTCAGGAATAAGTCATACAGTAAGCCTAAGTATTGACTTTATAATTCTGTATGCTGGTTATAGAAACTATAGGCTCTGCTTTATCAAGAGTTCTAATTTCTTTTAGCAATAAAACTTCCAATTTATGGAATATTATAGGGAAGGTCCTCAGAGAAGCTCTGCAGACTCTCCACCAAGGAGCTGTGCTGGCCCTGAGGACAGAGGCATCTACCACATTTTAGCATAGTGGTCATCATTCTCTTGTGGTTTAACTTTTCTGATGATGTCTAAATTTAAACATAAAAGTAAGCCCCACCTTACATGGACAACTTGGAATGGAAAAGAAGCTCCATGGTTTCCTGTTTGGCTGGTGCATTTGACCTTTTCCACATGTGCATTTGCTTTCAACTCCTGCTAAGTAGGTGCTATGAGGATATAAGTTGTAATTAACGTCCTTTCTTTGGGTGTCCTTGAATGAAAATCTCTCTTGCCTGACATACTGTGTATATTTACTTGGAATGAATATGAGTTTTGAAATAGGCGTTAGAAAGAAGATAATGTGACTGAAATTCATATATCTTCTCTGTATTGAATTTACAGCTGCAGAGTTGGGCCTGAATGTAAAAGGTATAAAACAGGAGAGGGCCTTTTGCTTAGCCATGAAATAACCTAAGAAAATAGATTTATTGTATAGGGTCTAATAAAATCTCTTATTTCTCATTTTCTTGAAAACTGGCCTGTGTTAGCCCAGTACAGATGGTAACCAGCTGTTTTCTTTCTGGTGTGGCTCTTGTAGGTTCTCTGTTTTAAATTTATATATTGCTTGAGACCCCAAAGGATGAAATAATACTTAGAGGTTCAAAGTAGTGGTTAGGATTATTGTTCATATGTCTTAAAATATATTTTTAGTTTAATCTAACATGCTTAGATTGCATTCTCCGAATTGCTCTTCTGAGAACGTGAATGTTTCCCTTAGCCTATTAAGAATGGTTTCTAGCTCAAGTGAGGCAAAATACTAAAACAATTAATAGGATAATTTAAACAATGTTCTTGAGGCTTTTATTTGCTCCTCACTCTTCTGGCCGAGAAGAGTGTTCTCTAAACACCTTGTTTAGTAAAATTCTGTATTATATGTAATTTTTGTTTTAATACTATTTTGTACTCTCTTTTAAAAATAAAAATTAAAAAAAGAAAACTTAAATGATGCAAATAACATTGCTTTAGTTCTCCCGTCAGCACTGAGGTTAAGACTTGAACCCTGAAAAAAGAAACATCCATACAGTGATAAATCATGAGCTCAAAAAATGGTAACCGCATTTCTTGTTATATAGGTCTTACTTTGTCTTGGTCTTAACCATCCAGCAGAAAAATACAAAAATGAGGTGTAAAAAGTAAAGCCATGTTAATATGCTGATCTGTAAAAGGCTCTAGTCAACAACTTCTGTGAATAACCCACTACTATTGTGGACTGCTGGACTGTGTTGGAGTGTTTTGCTGAATTCAAGCACCTATAATAATTGAATGCCAATGGAATATCCATCTCTGACTGGACTAAACAAAAAAAGGGAATACAAAGAAAGGACCATTCTGCATGTGTATATACAGAACAGTTAGGATAAATATGCAGCTACTTTCACATAATTCTATGAGAAGAAAGATTTGTAGTAATAGTATTTGGACAGGATATCCTATCTGCTTCTTGTACTATGGATAACTACTAGGAAGATAACAATATAAAAAGTATTAATTATTGAAACTTTATAAATCAGCTTTAAAAAAAAGATAGGTATAGACTCCGCCATCCTGCTCCATCCCGCCCGCCCCTGCCCAGCACCTGAGACCTGCCAGAGACAGCGTGGCCGACTCCGCCATCCTGCTCCATCCCGCCCGCGCCTGCCCAGCCACTGAGACCTGCCAGAGACAGCGCGGCCAACTCCGCAATCCTGCTCCATCCCGCCCGCGCCTGCCCAGCCCCTGAGACTGGCCAGAGACAGTGGCTGACTCCAGTGGCCTCCTGGATCCCGCGCCAAGCTCTCCCAGCGAGAGCGAATTTACAGGACTCACCAGGCTTCCCAGATCAGTGAGAGTGTGGTGAGTCTGAGGGAGAGCCTTTGGCTTCTTCCCACACGTGCTTCACGGATCCCTGTCCCCAACCCCTCCAAGCCAGTGACTGGCCTGAAACCTCAGGACCCACTCACCAACACCTCCCTGGATCCCC
>PVKA01028312.1:0-29527 GCA_004027165.1 Ctenomys sociabilis
TCCTGATTTTTTCTTTCTACAACCCTTCCTTTGTCTACACCTGTCAAAAGTGGGCACTCCATTGACATTCAACTACCTTAGGTTCTTGAACTCGACACCACAATCCAACACAGTCCAGCATTCTGCAACCATAGGGAGTTATTCAAAGAAATTGTCGACCATATCCATTTACAGCTCAGCTTAATATTATGGGCTCACTCTTCGGTCTTCCTGACTCACCTGGCCTGCTGAGCTGTGCCCACCTCGACTGTATCTCCTACCTATAATCATGATCTCATCAGGGCTTCTGACACTAAAACTGGTGTGCTCTACCTCTGCTCAGTTAGAATGTTACAGTCACTTTCAAGTGGTCTGATTCTTAGTTTATTTCAATTCCTTTCCAACCTGAGATTCAGAGCCTCGCTGCTGATTTTCCTGTAGCATGCCTGAGTACTCAACAACTTCTACATAAACACTTCTCTTTCCATGGTTCATATAATGATTAGAATTGGATTACAGGTGAAACTTTGAAATGCATTTAACCTCCACAACTTGACCCTGGATAGCCTTTGGTTCCGGGCCACAAAACCCTCACATTTCATGGCTGGAGGAAAGCAGCAATGACTCTGTTTTTACTTGTGTATACCTCTCTGAATTCTCATCCTCTGCCAATTGCTTCCAGTGCATCATTTTAGAAGCAAAAGTGGTTTGGTTCATGTTATAAACCATCACTTCAAGTCTTCCAGTCTGTGGCCTTTTGGAACCTAGGATTCTTATTTTTTCTCATTAAACTCTACTACTTTGCAAATAAAAGCTTTGTTCTCAGGATCATAACACATTTCAAAATCCACTTTACAGTTTAGGTAACAGAATTTTCTAGGTGTACATAATCTCACACCCAGGGAAGGAGGTTTTAAAAGTTAACTCTGTAGCCTAAGCAGTAGAAGTGGAAAAAAAATGATCAGAAAAGATGGGGTCAGCAACATTTTGATATTTGATTCATATAAAGAAAAAAGTATGAAATAAAACACGCAAAAATAATAACAGTCATTTCTGTGTATATATCCTATTTTTCTATAATATGTTATTGTACAGTCTGATAAAATTATTATTAAATTTAGTTTTATGTTGAACTAATTTTTGTTAACACATCAGAACACCTCTGGACTTCACTTGAAGGCATTTTTCATTCTCACTGGAATCAGTGAAATCTGTGTCCTTCCAGATAAAGAATAAAGTCTTCAAGTTTTCTTCAAGTGTAGCACTTCATACAGTATATATTAAAAATTTTACTACTAATGCTACAAAACAAGTTATATAACTTACAGTATCTGTTTGTCTTTGCATCTGGATTATACCTAATGTATCATTTCCTGAGAACTTAATTTCCAGTCCAGAGCTTGGCATATTGGCCCTGTACTTTTATGTCTTTCACATTTTTTTTTCTTCTGAATCAAATAGAACACCCGGTGTTTCTATGATTCTTATTATTTGATGGCTGCCCAGGCAAGATCCACCATAAAAAGAAAATATAGGTTGTTAAAATTCTTACTCTCTAGTTCAATAGAGCCTAGAGTATGAAAACGTTCAGAAAGAAATCCAGTGCCTTTTTCTTTGAAGTATGTTTTTTGTTTCTCTTAAAATACTCTATTTCCCAAGGTCCCTCGGGTCTCTTGGACAATACCCAAGAGAGAATTTTTAAGCAACCAGTGTGATTCTTATTTGTTGACTGCTGTTGAAGTTTTCCTCTTTAAATTCAAGGTGGCTAAGAACAACTTTCTTCAAGACAACAGGGAATTTGCTTTATTTGAAAAGAGAGTATCGGATTTTAGCGTATGAATTTGATGGAAAAACCAAAGGAAGGAAACTGTAATACATACTGAAAATAGCATGTTCATATCTGCTACACCGCAGCAGAATGGTATCTCTTCTACTGGGGTTGACTGCTTTATTTTCTCTTTCTAACATAAGGCAGCTCGAGCAAAATTGGGTAAATAAAGGAAAATGTTTCCAAAGTATTAAATGAGATTTGTCCTACAAGTTTTAAATGGAACATAATAGGTAGAACATTGTATAAACATTGGTCCATCTATCAAATACAAACAGAAGTTATTTGTGATTTATTCTTTTGAAGATAGTTAATTTGTCTTATTTTCAACTTCTTTTAAAATGTTATTTTCGGCTACAGTCACAGCACTCTGGAAAACTGAGGAAGGAAGACTACAAAATCTCGGACAATTTAATGAGTTAGTAAGAGTGTTTTAAAATTAAACAAATAAATAAATACTTACAAGGCTGGGAAAGCTCAGTGAGAAGACTCCAGATTCAATTCTCAGCTCTCTAAACATTTATTGTTAAAGAACCCTTAGTTAATAAAAGATTTCTAGAATGATGGTGATTATTCTTCAGATAAAATCATTCCAACCCTTTTAAAATTTTGTAAAAGCTAAATCCAAAGAAGTCTTGATATTTGGGTCTGTTACACAAAAATTGATTTCTCATATCTGCCAAAAACTGTGTGTTACACAGGCTCCTATTCTTTCATTAAAAAGTGAACAATAAAGTCTTTATTCCTTCCATTCTTATATTTTACAGCTGAGGCACATATTTTTTATTTAAAAGACACTGAATCCCTTTTTCGTAGATCTCTGAAGCCAACATTTGGAATAAGAAAGTCCAATTTTAAATTCTATCCACTCACAAGTTTTTTGATGTAGTAAATTCCATTTGTCACTGTCTTGGTCATTATCCCATGGGTAGAGAAAATACATCCTCTCAGGAGCTGAGCAGGTACACAAGGAGACTAAATTTCAACTTCAGTTTCTCTGGGGTTGGATTGTGGGTGGAGTTCGAGACCTAGTTTTTGACTCTAACCTCCCAAGAAGGTCCTCTGTGTTCCCAAGAATGTAGGTGCGCAGTATTTTAACTTCCCTGAGTTCCAAATTTCAGACATGAAAGTTCATTGCAGAACAGAATGTTACACAACCACAAATGCATAAAATTTCTGCATGACTCTTGGAAGCAGGAGCGCACTGTGAGCTTTTCATGAAAAAATAATGTTGTAGTGAGTTCTAGAGGGAATGGGCCAGGAAGCAGCTCTTGGCAAGAGATTAGTTGCTAAAGGAAAGAGAATTGGTTGTTGTTTAGGGATGTGATTGCTTCTCTAATCAACTGGAGCTGATTTCTTGAGTTTTTTCATCATTCTGATTCTCAGTCTAACTCAAATGTGTTAGATGGTAGTTACAATACAAATCGGCTTTTAAAGAAGATACAGTTTTGGAGATCTGTTGTTGGCATATAAACTGACATCCTGTCTTCTATCAAAGTCTGGAGAGGTTTTCACACTAGGAAAATACCTGATTAGAGAAATTGTATAGTCTAAGTGAAATGACAACTCATTGTACTTTCTTTCCAATGCACAGAAGACTCGCATTGTTCTGGGTGTCCTACTGCCATCTCTAAACCATTAGTGCACCCATCTCTGAGCTCCTGGATACTTCATGCTTCAATTGAGCAGTGCCGTGGAATGTAACTTGGGTTTATAATGCCATGCCTCTTTTCAGCATCTAGGTCATGCTTTCTATGTAGAGGACGATCATATTAAGGGCTTTGGAAATTCTTCTTCATATTTTAAATTTTCAAATGCTTGCTGCTAATCCAGAAAGTCATTTAGTTGAATAACTACAAAGGAAAGAAGTTTTTCCAGATTATATTCAGGGTGGAAAAGCAGGGAGATAAGAATCTTAAAGAATGAGAAGTTCAGGTACATTCAATAATATGATTGTGTGTGTGTGTGTGTGTGTGTGTGTGTGTGTGTGTAAACCCACACACATATCAGGAAAATAATTTTACAAAATATTTTAATGAATAATTCTGAGGATCAGGAAATCTTTGCTTACCTCACAATGTTTAATTTTAATATAATTAGATGTTCAATAGCTATACTTCAGCAATGAATTATCCTGCATTAGATTGATACTAGAATTTCTTTTAGATTTCTACAATAATACAGCAGCCATCAAAACTAAGAGAGGTATTTGAGAGTCTCCAGGAATACAGGATCATTCAATTATTCTCTTGTAATAGAGGAATTTTGTTATTGTTGGGGCATGAGTTATATAAGTTTTTCTTCCTATTTATTAAGATGGGACTAGAATGACGAATTTGGAAGAATGCAAAAAATGGATGTTTACGGCTTTCTAACTTTTGAATAATGCAAACAGGAGGCAAAAGTAGGATTGAATAAAATCTCTATTATTCAATTCCTCTGTTTATTTTATCAGCAGGTGGCTACACAAATTCAAATGATTATAGAACAATCACTTTTACCCAAATTTTTGTATAGCACATAATAGAGGAAAATAATCACATTACCTTCTTTTTTCTCTTTATAAATTTATAGTACACATAATTAAAGAATTAAAAATTAAAGAGGACTGGACTGGAATTGATAAACAATAACTTTCAAAAACTGCAGTTAATGCAACAGTCACACTTCTGTGCTAAAAATTGTATGTGATTTTTTTTATCTAATAATTTTCAGTGCAATATTTTAAAATATGAAAATATGGCAGTAATTAATGATCTGTGCTTAAAGAAAAGTCTGAAATAGGTGTCACCAGAAAGAAAAGTCAATTTATTGTTCATCTGCTTGATTGATAAATGGATAAATATAACTGAATGTCTATGTTCTACAAAAAAGCAAAGAGTTTTCCTTTTAAGTAGGCATTAAGTCTTGTGAAAACAAAGCAAAAGTAACTGTTAAATTTTAAATTATAAATGTACAATACAAACGTTTTAAAAATAATTTTACTATATACATTTAAAGTATACAACCTAAAATTTTTTTTTAAATGTACAATAAAATAGTGTAAGGAAGCAAATCAGTGTATCCGTCCTCTTATACACTGACCCAATTATTCCTGCTGTGGGGAAAGCAAAATTAAATCTGAACATAGTACAGCGCTCTTACATGTGCACCTTCTCTTGCACTTAAGTCTTTGGACTTGATCATCGGTATTTGCTTCTTTATATGCTTCAACCTATTTCCTCTATGTTTGCCCAATACCCATTCTCACTCTGCTCCTGATAAGCACTGTTTGGTTCTCTATCTCTACATGCTCAACATTCTTCTTAGATTCCACACAAAATTGAGATCATGTACCATTTTCATCTTTGTCCTCTTGGCTTATTTCATTTCATCATGTCCTCTAGGCCACAAATGATTTGGCAAATGCAGGATTTCTTTTTTAATGCTTACATATCCAACAGAGTTTCTTCATCCATTCATCCACTGCTGTATGTTGAGATTGTTTCTATATCTTGACTCTAGTGAACAGTTTGTCAGTGAAGGTGGGACTCCACCTTCATGAGGTGGAGTGGTCTATGTTCAGAAATGCTTACATCTATGATAGTTCTGGTCTTAATTTTTTTACATCTCCATACTGTTTTCTAGAACTAATGACCACATTTATGATTTTGATTTGCTTTTCCCTAATGTAGACTGATTTTTTTTCACATGTCTGTTGGGTATTTCTACTTTAGAAGAGAACCAGCTTCTTAAAATTTTGGTACTTGACCCTAATTTCTCAGAGTTGCTACACTTTCAACTGTGGTTTTTGCTAATCATGGAGCTTTCTTCTGGGACAAAAGTACCCCTGAGGTGCAGCAAGAGTATATGTTATGTAGCGCCTTGCTACTATTGGCAGTATGTCCATTTCACTTTTCTCTCTTTTACCTACCTTTACATACCCAACTTCAGGTGTCTTATTGTCAAAACTGTGCTCTTTCCACTCTAACCTTCCTTCGTCTTTACTAAACTAAATGATTTCATCTAAAAAAAATTGTTTGTGTTATTTTTTCTTTAACTATACATTACAAAAAGACTATTCAGAACTGTCAAAAATAGCATAGGTTATTCATATGCGGTATGGTCCAACATAGAGTAAATATCTAAGTATTTTTAAAGATTGACAAGAAAAGATACGTTGCCAATAATCTTCTATAAAACACTTCCCTTCACTTGAAACATATTTATTCCATCATTATTGCCACTCTCTGAAGCAATTCTCAAAGACCTCTCTTGGGTCTTTAACTGCACTGCCATGACTGTCTTGGTGATCTAAAAGAGTTCAGAGTTGTAACCTCTCGCAGTCATTTCAACTTTAGGGGAGAGTCAGAAGTGACAAGGTGCCGTATCCAGTGCACAGGACGGATGAGTGCACGCCAGGAGATATGATGAGGGGACATTTGGAGCTTGCCAGCCCTCTCGATGGCACTTGGCAACAGCATTCACTGTTTTCAATCATGCCTCACAAAGATATGCAGGAAGGAGAACCGCTTTCCAGAACTGCTTCAGAAAGTGGCAAGAAGGATTCCTTAAACATAGTATTTTGAGAAAGAATCTGTGTCTTACTATACTAATTTTTTAGACATTCACAGGTTATTTTGATCACACCACATATGTAGATCAGAGCCTTAGAATGAGCAATTCTACTTGTCTATATTTAAACATTTTATTTTACAGAACCATACTGAGGATTTAAGGATGCAGACCAGTGGTACAGCATTTTCCTAGTAAGCTCAAGAGCCTGGGTTTAGCTGATCCCTGCCACCGTAAAGAAGTTCATGCTAACTATGAATCTGAAGTTGAATATTAAATTCATATACACATAAAATATATATTTTGAACACATATGCACATACACACAGTTATGTACATACATGTGTACAATAACATGTCATAATACATGACAGAGTGTTTTTATAGCATTATAATTTTATTTTTGTAATGTGTGCATTATAAATTAGAAACCAAACAAGAACATTCAATTATTAAATTACCCATTAACATCCTTCCCAAAAAAGTGACTGATACCATTAACTGTCAAACATGACTGAACCTCTATAGGATGCTCATTTCCATCTGAAGAAGACTCTTTCATATTCTGAAAATGATTAATTGCTTGAGCGCTGTTCATAATGTAGAATCTGGATCATTGAGCCCCAAGAATGTATTTTCAGCAAGGTTTCATTGTAAGAGCAAAGACTGAATAAACTAATATCACCATCTGCACATGCCTTGTTTTGCAAGATAATTCAAAGCCACAATTATATATAAACAATTTGTGACATTCTGTGAGATGCTTATTTTATATCTTGGTGCTCTAATAGTATAAACCATTAATTTTATTAATCATGAACCTATAAACCAAATTGTTTCCGTATAATAATTTTCATGGTCTGGAATTTTGAATTTTAAAGATAGAATGTGTAAACTTCCTAACACTTTCTGAGCTTCCCATGAGTAACATATCACAACTTGCCTGCTGTTTTTTGTCACAGTTACATGCTGTCTAGGCAGCATGACCACTGGACATTTTGCAGTAGCACCTTTAGGGCCTTTGCATGAAGCTCCATCCTATACATGCAGTGTTTCCAAGTTCTGTGATTGTTTAAAAGAAAGCTCTGCTTCTTCACAGTCTAACATTTCCTAGGCTAGGTTTTAATAGACTAAAACTGGATTCTAAATGAGTACATTTGTTAAAACTTATATTTAAAAATAATTGAGATATAACTCTGAATGCACTGTGCCATATCTACTTTGTAATATAAAGAAAATATACTGCACTTATGTAATAAGGCATTTATGTACTATGAAAGGAGTCCACATCATGACTGCTTGTGGACAATTGGTGTGATTGTCAAGTGCTTCTAGACAATATCTGCAAGAAACAGCCTTTGTCTTTTCATTCAAACACAGCTCATAGCAGACTAGTAAGTTTGTTTTCTGAAGATACACATCAATAATTTATATATCACTATAATTAAATCTGGTTTATTAGTTGTTTTTATCAATGTATCATTCTAGAAATATACTTATTGAGTAAATTCATAAGATGAGATTCAATAAATATAGAAAATCCCATCATCTCTATAGCAGACGAGCTGATAATCTTTTAATGACATGAAAGAATATTTAAAATAATGATAGTCAACAAAAAAATAGAACTCATAGCAACATATAGTAATTTTTAAAATGTGCACTATACTTAACCTCCAAAAATTTTTTGCAGTTTATATAATTGGACTTTTACCATGTTCTGGTCTCCAGTGCTGTTATTCTAAGCTCTTATAGTTCTCTTCTTGCCCACTGTCCTCTGCCCTGTCATGTTTTAAGTGAGAGGTATCTTTATACTGAGGCTAGGAAAGCTCTTAAATGGTGTTTTATCATTTATGATTCACAGATCTGAATCAGAGGCATTGTTCAGTGCGGCAATTGACACCTCAAATTAGGATGACTCAGATTACCCTGAGATTATCAATGTTCTCCAAAGAGCTGGCTTCAATCACTCTGGAAGCATCCACAATAAATATTTCACTGTTGATCTAACTATGATTAAAGACATTGTTATTGAACTGAGTAGTCCACTGCCTCAAAGCTTGAAGTTGATCCAAAATAATTAGGTGCTCTTGATTGCCTGTGACCGACTTTGTGTTTTAGGAATGCTGTTTGAGTCATCAGTGAGCACACATACTTTTAGAGACAGTGATGTGGGAAAATTGTCTTCTTTTGCATGACGACATTTTTACTTTTTTTTTTTTTTTTTTTTTTTTTTTTTTTTTTTTTTTTTTTTTTTTTTTTTTTTTTTTTTTTTGTCTTTTTGAGACAGGGTCTCACTACACAGTTCAGGCTGGCCTTAAGCTCACTTTGTAGCTAGGCTGGTCTTGAACTCACAACAATCCTCCTGCCTCAGCCTCCCGAGTGCTGGGATTACAGGCCTGCGCCACCACACCCGGCTCCCTGACATTTTTACTTTAAATGGAATGAATATTTTTAAAAGTGACCTGATCATTTCAGCAAGCCCTGTAAACATTTTCTGATCAGTTACCAGGAGTTGAGCCTTAAGGTATGTATCATCAGACAGATTTCTTGAGTTACCTGCAGAGACGGGAAAGTCACCAAACAGGATTATTCAAGGGTAGAGAGCTGGAGACTCAACAGTATCACAGAGGCTGCCACGGAACAGAGCTTTCATCCCACTGTAGACACTCTTAGGTGGGATCTTGATTGTATGAGAAACTTGACTGTATCAGTTCACAGGCTTTAAGGCAGACTTCCTTTTTACCACGGGCTAGAACTTTATCATGTATTTAGAATTCTAATACATTTAAAACCTCAAAATAAAATCCAGCAGCCATATGAATGTTTGGGAAAATATGCATAGGCTTTAATACAATTGAGCCTTGTGTGCTATTCTTCAAATACTTTGTGTTACTCTCTCTTGAAATATTATCACAAATTTAATGCATTTTAGTAACACCAGTGATAGTTCCAACATTATTTTTAGAAGTCATGTATTCAATATTAATATCTACTAAGCATAGATCAGTTATCATGAGATGTCTCACTTATAATGAGAAAAAGTAATTCTTTTCATTTAGTGTGAAACAAAGATTGTCATTTTTAGAAGGGTACAGATAAAACTAAAATTTTCACTGTTTATTTTTAATTTTTATTTTGCTTTCTGTGACATTTCAGTAAACAGGCATTTTGGTCTCTACTATACGATCATTTGGTGCAATTATACAAGTTCAATGACACATCAGGAAGTGCAGAGGAAATTCAGATGAAATTATCCTGTAAATAAGCTTGTATACTTTCAAAGGCAGCAATTACCAACCTGAACATACTTTCCATGACTATTGAGGTGGACAAGATCTTGATCAGTGTGTTGACAGATTCGGATTCATTATAAACTCGCCTGAGAAGGTGGTCACAAGATTCTCTAGTCAATCACTTGTGCTAGGAAACTATTTGGGTTTCTTATGCAGATAGCTACCCAGCATGTGACCCTAAAACAAATTGCCCCTTCTTCCAGAAGGAAAACTGCACTGAAATAGATTTCCCATTTATTCACCCACTCTGATGCACGTTGATTGAAAATTCCAGGGCATGACTTTTCCTGGAGCTGTCCTCTATCTTAATTTTAGCTGTCCAGAAAAAGACAGGGCATCCACTGTTTCCCACCCTCTCTTCTTCAGTCCCAGAGAACCTGCTGTCATTGTGGTACTTTCTTACTTTCTGCTGGCCAGGCAGATATGAGGCATTCGTGGTAGTGGATGTTAAAACAGCCACATGGGTCAGCAGGCAGATGGAAAAAAAGAGTGGAGGTAGAAAAATAGAACAGACTTTTAAAAAAGCACCCCACGGGGTCACAAATGTGCTACTAGGCGATCTGATACTGCAATACTCACAGTCCTTAAATAGAATTTAAAAGTGAAATGTTTTAGTAAACTTCTTTTGACTAATTCAGCTCATTTAGGTAAATTTCTTAGGTGCTCTAATCTATCATTTAAGAATCATAAGGAAAACATTCTTTAAAGACATGAAAGTTGGTTCCTTTATAATAAACCAGGAATCTTAATTTTTATAAAATAGTTTAACAGAATTGTCAGATCTTTGCTGAATCACTTAAATGAAACTAACAGAAGTCAGGAAGAGAAAAATAAAATAAAGCAAACAGGCCATGTTGAGAGTATGGATTTTCAGGAAACACTCACACAGTCTATCAATCCTGAGAATAACCCTAAGAAGTTTCAGAAAGTACAATTCTTTGGACAACTGTTAGATTGATGATGAGACCACCAACCCTTCACATTATTTGCCAGTACTGGAAATGAAAATCCAATTTCCAGGGCCTGCTTCTTTTCCTAAGAGTAAGGTATCTAGTTGAAGGATGGAATGCTTTTAGAAAAACGAAAGCAACCTCAATGACAGCAATTTGTATAAATAAGATCCATCTTTTACTCTGCATCATTTGGCCAAGAAATGGATTCCTAATGATCTTTTGGACTTGGGTGACTGTGGGGTTGCTTTTATCTGTAGGTAGAGAACCAGCTAACCAGCATCCAGAGTAGGAAGCCCAGAAGTGCTGACAGCTCACAGAACTCAAATTGTTATCTTTTCCCTACTTCAAGGGGAAGCACTGAAACCAAAGGTATCACATTGAAAATCCTCAGGAGGTGGTACTTACAGAAGAAGATAAATGGTGCCACTGAGATAACACAGAGTAAAACCTGTAGAGTCAGTGTTTGCCACCTGAAGGCATTTTAAAAGCAAATAATTTTCCCCTCAGGAAAAGAATAGATTAAGTTACTATCACCCATCAACTCCTGTCATTATACCAGTTAGAGTTAGCCAGACCAGAATTCATAGGCAATCACTAGTAAAAGATCCTGTGCAAGGAATGGTCCTGTATGCTTTTGAGGCCCAAGTAGACATGTCTGTAAGCCATGAAACAAGTCAACTGAAGCTCCTTCTCACAGGTACAATGTCTGCCTCAGAGAAGCCTTGGTTCTGTGCTTAAGACCACCCACTGAGTGAATCAGCCCCTTTAAGACTATCTATGATTATCTCCCTTATTAAAAATGTGCTGACTATAGGTGTTAACTACCTATATAAATGCAAAAAAATCTCTTCTTCAATGTACTGCAGCCTAAGTTAAATCAAAACTAAGCACCAAAGACCTCTTCCAAAAATGAAATAAAGTTTATCATTTTAATGCTCTGCATTAATAAGGAACACATTGAATAACCAGGAGAGAAAATGCAGCTGTGTCCCCTGCAGCTGGCCTCCATCATAAGTTTAGTTGGCATGCTAGGTCACAATTCACAAGTAGGAGGCAGATACAAAAAAAGGAAACAAGGGTGGAGATAAATGATTTGAAATCTAAAGCAGCTCCTTGTATTTGAAGGAGGATAACAATATTTTAATTATATTAGTAAGTATATTTTTGTCCCCTGTGATTTTCATTACTTTTAGTTCCCTTTTATTCCTTGGTCCTTCCTACATTCAAACAAAACCTAGCTACATTCATTGCCTCCAGAAAGGACTGCAAATCCCAGGCCAGTGAATATCAAAAGGCTTAAATGAGAATGTCCCAGAAGAAAAAAAAATCTGCTAGAGAGTTCCCTCACACTCGCCTGGAAGTTCCAAGACTAATTAAGATTTCATTGGTGGATACTGAAAGGGAAAAAATAGCAAAAGAAAGAAAATCTGAGGGTTAGTGTCTTGACAGGACCATGGCCAATGCTGATCCTTGTTCACTGAATTCTACCCCAGAAAGGGGAAAAGTGAAAAATACTTCACAGGACCTAAGGAAAGATGTTTCTCCTTCATCAGATCTATCCATACATATGTGTAGATGTGTGAGACAATGGAATATTTTCCATCTTATATGGCGAAGGTCATATCCTATATCTGAATAATGAATCTGGAGCTACCACATAGTAAGTATACTGAGAGCACTGGCATATTATATTGTAAAGGAGTGTAGCATTTGAAGTGAAGAGATTATACTTGAAGAGATAAGTGAGTGATATTTATGATTATTCAGCTTTATCTTAGGGACTGTTTTGGTATCCATTGGCCTGGAACCAACTTAACTTCAAAATGTGTTAGGTTAGTATTCTTCAATCAAAAGTTCACATAGAAGATTTATAAGTAATAACTTCATAAGTTCATTCTGAAACTAAGTTTCAGAATGTTCTAATTAGATACCTAATCACTTCATTTGGCGTTTCTCTAATTCAAACATCACACAGTAGCTACATTACAGAACAGCAATAAAGTCAGGCCATGTGACTTTTCTATTCCAGAGGAAAACACCTCCAGGAGAGTTCAGGTTACATGTTCTGCTAGTAAGATGTAGGACTCAGAGTCACAAAGGCCTGGCAACACAGAGGCCTAGGAGTTTGAACTCTAAACTGACAACACGTTGCTGCCATCCCTTACCTGTTCATCTTCTAGCTGATGCCCTGACTTATCTTAGTAAGAACGGTTACATCCTGGTCCAAGTTTGCCTCACTAGAAACTCATAACCAAGGAACACCAACCTTGTGGAAACTCTCAGCTCTTCAGCATTAATAGCAAATATGGATTGCCTGTGGGGCTGCAACTGATGTGTAACTTCTGCCTCAATCAAGCATATTGTTAGTCCATAGCCTTGAGTGCAGAAATAATTGACAATCTTCTCCATCTCCTCCTGCATAAGACTGCAGGGCACAGTCATCCACGTTAAACAACTGCTAGGTGAGTACTTCAAATATTGCAGGCTTCTACTGAGTCATGCTCAAAGGCAAGAACTTTCTGGAGAAAGAAAAGGAAATCTCTATATCAGTTTTCAACTTTCTTGTTACATCAGTGATCAGGACTAAGAAAAAAAGATTGTGTATTCTAAAAATGGTAGGGAAATCTATCTAAATCCATAGGACACAGGCAATAGATAGAGCCAAGCTATGCATGTAATGCCAAATAGTTTTATAGTTGTGGTAGTGGGTGTTTTTTTTTAATGAGTTGCTATATAAAAATAACCAAGTGATAGGCAGAAAGTTGGCTTTTCCACTTTGGATAATTTAATTTAAATGATTCTTTTCAATTTTTGTCAAAGTTATAAAATGTCATGGATAAAGCTTCCTTTCATGCAATGAATAACTCTTCTAGTCATCCATTGTTATATAATAAACCACCCCAGTAACTATCAGTTTAAATAATGTACTACTCTTCACATTTTTGTGAGTTGATGGGCTTGGCTAGTTAACTCTCCCTCAGCATCTTTCTTTTGATATGGTCAGATGATGTCAGAAGCTGATGTTATCTGAAGTCACCTCCATTCACATGTTTAGCACTTAGGCTTAAAATGTGAAACACTTGGAAATCAGCAGGTGTCTATCTCTTTCCCCTGAGCCCATCTATGTGTATAGCTTGGGTTTCCTTACAAATACTGCAGTAGCTGAACTCCTCTGGTAGCTGACAGAAAGTGTACTCAGAGAAAGAAAGATGAAGCTGCTGATCTTTTAAAGGCTCCATCTAAAAACAAAATCAATTCCCCTAATGCAGTGTGATTCAGGTTAAAACAGTCAGAGTACATTTGTTTTTATTCCCCACCCCTCCAAGGGAAGAGTTCTCCATATATAGATAAAAAGGAATGTCAAAAATTCTCATTTTAATCCATTAGAGTTAATTATGACAGTCAGTTTTTTTCAATCGGTAGATTTTCTAATTAAAGAATCTCTTAATGATTGTACAAATACTGCATAGTTGACTTGTACATGATTAAAGTATGGTAGGCCATGATCGACCGAATCTCCTTTGCAACAGTTCATCAGCAAGGTCATCTACAAGATACAAAGAGCACAGAGTCAAGTAAACATACTTGCGAGTGGATTGTGATCATGACTTTAATACACTGCATTAATGAGACTAAATTTTTGTGTTAAGAATTATAAATTCAAGTTCAATGGATTTCACAAAGTTGAAATCAACTTTTCAAAAGTTGTCTTATTTTGCTTTGTCAGGGAAGATATGTTTAACCACAGTCTTTTCTACTCAATACTAGTTTAAAACTATGTATATTTTAAATGGCTCAATTGTCCAAATCATGCTTGTGTCAATTATACAAGAACATCTTAAATCATAACAAAGTTATATTAATTAAAATATATTTTGCTGCTAATAACACAAAAGCCAAATGTAAGCAGTTTAAATAGAGATGTGTAATTCTTTTTTTACAATGATATCTTTGAAAATGGGTAGTTTCAGGATGGTGGCAGTGATATTATTACTGGCATTGGATTTCTAAAAGTATTTTGCTCTGTCCTTTCGACATGCTGACTTTTGCTTCTCAGCTTTCTCATGTGATGATTGCCAAATGGCATTCACCACACCAGGTACCCTTGTTACTCTATATGTCAGGTCACAAAAATAGATAGATGATAGATAGATAGATGGCTAGATGATAGACAGAGAGATAGATAGATGATAGATAGATAGACAGACAGACAGACAGACAGACGGACGGACGGACAGACAGACAGACAGACAGACAGACAGATAGATAGATATAAGCAAATGATAGGTAGAAAGTTGTCTTATTTTGCTTTATCAGGGAAGATAAACCTTGCACAAATCCTCCATTAATTCTCCTTTGCATTCTACAAAAGTAGGACATATGTCCACCCCAGTGCATGACAGGTCAATTTTCCCTCAATTCTCACAACTCTCAAGTGAGATTTTGCTACCAATGAGAAATGAAAAACAGCTTCAATAATGAAAGACATGGATCTATATGACGAGTTTTCTGTGTAATTGTATGTTTTCCATGAGGGCTATAGTCTTTCACGTAAATTCCTGAATGATTTATGCTGCTTATATTAATGCTGTCTCTAAAGAGAGCCTCTTAATTTTACCAGTCTAAAAGTTATCAACCTTTGTTTTAGGAGGCATTTGACAGACTCTCATAATTTATTACATATAATTTTAAAAACACCTTTAACTTTTTTGCCCTATATCTACTAGAAGTTAGCAAATGGAACTAACATACCAATAGTAATATTGAAGGATTTTGCCCCACATCCCTAAGAATATCCTTGCCACTATCCCCCTTCCCTAAAATATGAAATTCAGATAAAAGTTCCTGGCTCAATTTCAACCTCCTGGAAAGAGGAGGAAATTATTGGAGAATAATTTTGTAGCTTCCACTGACCAGACCAATAAACTACCACAATTATAAAGTCATATGATGTCAGTCCAAGGCCAGTCTCCACTGTTGGGAGTTAGATCTCAGCAGAAAATGGAGGCAGACTGTAGAACTGGGCTACTTTCCAACAATGATTTATTCAGAAAATTGAAAGTCTAACTCTGATAAATGGACCTAACCCTCAATTCTAGCTCCATGCTTTTCTTTAGAACTCTCACTAAAACTGACACTCAAAAGTTTTTCTACCTGGCTTACATGAGCAAGTAAGATTTCAAGCATTTTGCCCTTTTATAGTTCCTGAAAAATACTCGTCATTCTCTCTCCTCAGTAAATGACATATCAGGACTCTTGAGGTCTCTGTCGTTCTTTCTTGACTCAATTAGGGTAGTGGAATAGTGTGGTGTTCCCTGTCCATTCATACCTCCAGCTATTCAACAAACAGTGTGAGCAACAGTTGTGTTCCAGACACCTGACTCAAGGTCTCTCCCTCATGGAGTAGCTGATCAGCCCTTTACTGAAAAGTGAAAAGAATACTTCGAGGGAGACAGCAATCATACTTTTGAAACATATTTATCAAAAGAACTGATCAATGTAAAAACTTAAGAATACCAAGATAATGCTTATGGGAGCACTGAGTGGTTAGGAAACATCAATATAAGACAAAATATTTTAATGTTACTTATGCTCTTTTATGTATCATAAGGAAAATTATAACCCAAATGTACTTTTTAAATTCCAGCTTTTCACTATTAGACATAAAAATGGTAGTGAGGTGTTTCAACTAAAAAATAATTTTTAAATACATGAATAAAAATAAAAAATAACGTATGTATAAACATTGTTTATTTCCATAGCATTAGAAACTAAAAGAGTAAATAAGATAAAAAATGTGCAATTCATACTGTGAAAGGGGAAGAAACAACTCAAAAGGAAAGAACAACTGGGGTGGGAGAGGAGAGAAAAGGAAGAAGGGAAAAGTATATGTATATGAGCTAAGATAATTACACTACTGATTTCTATTAGTTCATTACAAAGAATGGTTTGTGCTTATATTGTTTGATTAAATTTTTATGCCTCTATATTGTAATCTAAGCAACTACTTGAAAATAGTAGTATGACATATATAAACCATTGTTAATCTGCTATTTTCATGTTTTGAAATTCTGAAGCATTTTTATTGTTTCTCTTTAAAATAAAATTTTAAAGAATTAAAGACCAGCATCTATATTTCAGAAATATTTCACACACATGGGCTCATTTTAAATGATTGATAGGCAGGGCCAGCCAAATAGCTGAGCGGATAAAGTACCTGTGCAGGCAGGCGCAAGGACCGGGTGTGTGGTCCCCGGTGTGAGGTGAGGGCCTCGCCTGTGGGCGCACTGAGATTACAAATGAAACTGGGTATGGTGGTGTATGCCTGTACTCCCAGCAATAGGGAGGCTGAAAGCAGGAGAATCACTACAGGTCCAAGGTCCAATCTGTGTAGTAAGACCCTGTACTAAAAATAAAATAAAATAAAGATAAGTAAGGTAAGAAACTTTATGTAGATCTATTTTAAAATATTAGAATGAATTTGAACAAATAATTTTCTTTGCATATTAGAATACAATTTGAAATTACTAAAACTAGATTATAGACCATACTAAAACCTGATAAATTAGTCCTCAATAAATTGTTTAGGTTGTAAAGGAGGTAATTTTTTTGCATTACCTTCAAATTGCTTGTGGTTTCTTTTCTTTCTCCCTGTCCTTATTTCTGATCTGAAGAACTATGGTCGTACTTACACAAAACTTCAAGCAGGAGAAAGCATTTTTAAAAGGTATACATTTGACAGTAACTAATAAAGCCAAACTTCTCCCCTGGAGATATCCCCAGATTGCAGCGGACCAGCCCTGAGCATCTGTACCTTTGCCTTATGTAGGGCTTGAGGGGGCTCTGTGTGGATCAGGAGTTGGCAGGATGCGGAATGTGCAGAAAGCACAGCATGTCCTTTCCTTCCAGGTCTACCTGGAGTGCTTAATACCTAGTCCTCTGTGTGCACTGTGCAGCAGAAGAGGTTCATAATGCAAGTCTGCATCTCTCCAGATACCTGCTGCCCTAGAAAGCTCAAGACAAGTGCATGTGCTCTTTGTAACAATTAGCGATTTTCCTGAGTGCCCTAAGGAATCACAGAACGAAGGGCTGTGCTCAAGCACCGCGGAGGCCAGCCAGTCTCACGTCTCTCCTCAGATGACACTGGGCAAGTAGCTCCTGATTATGATCCGGGGTGGCAGACCAAGCTAGGATGGATGACGGGTATATTTACTTGAAGGAAAGGTGGTCAATGAAACGTAGGCAGTGCATTATCATTGGATGAGGGACTCTTTGAGATAAGTAGCCCGCTGTGTCAAAAAAGTTTGACCGTAAGTGATGCTGTTAGTAATGTATCTTTAAACAAGATTAGAAAATTGATAACTCTTTAGGCTAAATCATATCATGGAAGAACTTATTTTAGTCCATATGTAAAAGAAATTTTACAGTGGGATCATTGAGAATAGTCAAGTATTAAAAATTGATTCAGAAAATTCTCTAGTCAATCGAGCCAAAACATTGAAACTAATTTAATAATGGCATATTGATACATATGCCGAGCTTTGAACTTCCCTTAAAGCAGCATTTGTGGTTATGTAGCTTAGAAGAGAACTGAAAAATGTTGTATGTAAGTATTAGCATCTGTTACAGGAGAAGACAGCTACTGGAAGGCAAAACCAAAATATTTTCAATGACCAAAATGATCAATAAAGCCATTTATTTACGCTAAGGTTTTGCACCTGTACTTGCTGATTTATATGTTTGGTCAAATTGTAAGAAACTGTTTCATTTGGTTGCTAAAACTGTAACAATGTTTAAACACAAAGAATATCAGTTCATTGTGATTGTCTGATATTTTAAATTAAACACAAAAAGATTTATAATAGTTGAAACGTGAAGTTAAACTTCTGGGACTGTTACTTTCTATAAAATGTGAAAAATGTAAGGCTTACCAGGTTGAAAAAAAGGTGAAAGTTAAACTTTAAAAGCTAATTATGATACACGTTAAAGGCAATAATTTAAATTTGCAACTACTAGCAGTCTCCAACACTAAAAATTTTTAGTATTCCTGTATATAAACATGGAACTATCAAAAGAATTTTAACCTGAAAATTCAGACAAATTATTCCTTCTTGGAAATAAACATCAAGAGTATCTCCATAAATTAATCATGACTTGAAATGTATGTTTTATCATTTCTTTCTGTGGTATTTCTTTTTGGTGAGCCAGCATAAAAGAAATAAAAAAGGCAATCAGTCCTCAGGTTTTTTAACGCATATTTGGGAAGAAAGAGGCTAAAGTTACACAGTCTATGACAAAATGCTAGGCACAATGGTAAAGGTTTGCAATTATTACTCCATTTAATAGTCACAAAGAAGCTATTGGGTAGGCACTATCCCTGTCTTCATAGTACAAGTGAGAAAACTAAAGTTTAGATAATTTAAATGAATTATCCATAATGAAAAATTCATAATCGCAGAGTTGAAATGGTCATTAAGTTCCCTTTTACTTATACCATTTAATTTTTTTATGTGTTTGGTTCTTGCCGGACCTTGCTACGCAGCTCAGACTTACAGTGATCCTCCGGCTTTCAGCCTCCCCAGCGCTGGGACTCCAGGCGTGCACTACTACACCTGGACTCTGGCTAGCTCAGCCTGCCCTGGGTTTGGGGCTGTTGCAGCTTGTAGCGCTGGAGATTGAACCACGATTCCTGCACTTGCCTAAGCAGGTACTTTAGTCTACTGAGCTATCTCACCAGCCCTATGCCATTATAATTGAAGTGACCTAAAATACTGTTTATATAATTGAGTTAAATTTCAAAATCTGAATTTCTTTATAGGTTGTACTAAAATATGACTATATAATTTCTGTACACTGCTCACATATAAAATTTTGGCTATCTAAATCTGTGCCATAAAAACAATAATTTGCAACTCCCAGACAGATCCTCATTATTGCAAACGTTGAGCCCAACTGGTGCTGGTTACAGCTCTGCCCACCCTCAACTATGAGCCCTTTTTCAGGCTTCTTACTTTCAGACCAACTAGAAATGTCATGGGCTAGTTAAAAACTGGTTTTAACTACAGTGTTCCCACAGGTCACCAAGACACAGGGTTCCAAACTGTACCTCTTTCTGATAACTTGAGAGCATGAAGAAAACAAAAATAATATTGCTTTGGGAAGTCAGAAAAGTAGGTGCAGAGGCCTCGCAAGGCATGGGGGACAGAGAAGCAGGCGGAAGGAAGGGTGAGCCGAAGAGCATCTGCACCCTGATGACTGCTTCCGCCACAGCCTCAGGCAGTGCGCAAAAGCTAAGGTTCTGAGCAGCCCATCACAATGGGCAGAAGAAAAGACAGAAACTATTTCCAGAATCACAACAAAAATGATGACAGCCTTGGGCCGTGAGATTCCTGGCCAATTAAACTTGATTCTTTTACAAATGCTTTATATAAACCTTTAACAGGCCAGGAAGATGGCTCATTAGAATAAGTGCTTGTCTGGCAAGCACAAGGGCCTGAGTTCAATCCCAGGTTCCTCAAAAAAAAATAAAAATAAAAATAAAAACAATGCTCTTAACAAAGTGCAATACCATTTCCTCAGCTTGGGCTTTAACTCTGATTCTAACCAGGAAAAATGTTAGAAAATACTACTTATATGAATGATATTTTTAATGAATCAAAACAAGATAATCTAGTCTCCTAAACATTTGGTATGTAGTCTTCTATATATTGTTGTATAATCATGTCTTTTTCTCATAAAAGTTTAAAGCATGTTATGGGAATGGTAATGATACATAATACATATTTAAGTGCTTAATAATTTACATTTTGTTAATTATTTTGACTGATTTGGGGTAAAGATTGTTACAACACATAAGCAGACCATCTGCTGCCGTTAGAATTATTAATAAATACTCCCTGAACTAAGTATTTTTAATTAAAAATAGAATGCTGCATGCATTAAGGCCCATCTTAAGTGTCACGCTTAAGGAATTGCTAGCATATGCAGCTGCCAATCTTCAAGCAGTTTGAAAACATTACAAACTTTTATTCATGAGAAACTGCTTGGATCTGGCTGAGGAGGGACCAATCTGTGGAGTCTTCAATGTGTTCTGGCTATGGGCTATGGAGGAGCCAAGAGTATCTGAAGCAATGCAAATCATGTCCCCTATTCTTTATACTATTTTATGCAGCTACCAAGGGGCTGGGCTGGTGCACATTCTTTTGCGTTGGTCAGGACCTCTTTTTGGCTTTTATCTTTGGAAGAAAAGCTAAGATATAAATCTCTGACAAATTAATGACCTTGGAAACTCTCAAATCTCTGAACCAACAAAGTGAAAAGCCGGTCTCCACAGCCTGTCACCCAAAGTTTCAATACTACCTCCATGTTTTCTAGCTATATGACCACTAGAAATTCACCCAAACTTGTTGTTCCTTAAAGTTGTTGTCAGTAAACTGAGGAAAACATCACTATCTCCCTCATATGGATAATTTGCCAATTAACAATTAATAGATAGGAACTAGCTGAACATCACTTAACATGAGATTAAGTGGTAGGTCTTGGAACTTGAATATGCTGTCGCTACTCAGAGTACTCCTATAACTTTCCTTCAAAGAACATCTTTGAGCCTTGGTCTTTGGTGTTTTCTTAATGCTGCATAAATTTATGAGTTAGACTCTTCTTCCTTTTTTTTTAGTTTGTGCTTCTTCTTATTATTTTTAAAAAATACAATATAGTGCTAGAAGAAAACAGCATTATACATGATACAAGATTTCACTAAGCAAAGTAACAGGAATCCAACAATGGTTGCTGAATTACATGATGCTATGTGCAAATTAGTTTTTTGGATTACCAGATATAAACGCATAAGTTTTGTTTAAAAATAATAACTAAGAAGTTATAGGAAATTCAGGAGAGGAAAAAATCAGAGTAAAAACAAAAATTATAAGCATTAACTGTTCCTTTCTTTCTTTTTCTTATATTCATCTAATTAGAATTCTCAAAGTAGAAAGGAGTAGGCAACAAATAAAGATTTTAAATTTCTGAATTTAGTTCAACTTACAATTCCACATTTCCAAGAAAAATGAACCTTTTGCATAAGAAATTTGAATGAAATCATACCAAGATACACAAAAAAGAAATTGTTCAAAACTCATTAAAACAAAAAAATTGTTAAAGCATATACATACATAAAAATATTAGCTATGAAAGTACAAAATTAAATAGCATCTTATTCCACACTAGAAAGAAAAAAAAGGACCAAGTGTGTAAGAAACTAGACTAATTAAAGGACTGAAAGAAAAAAGAAAAAGATCTATCCTCTTTGAATTTTATACTTAGCAAACATACCTTTGAAAACTAAAAGTAAATTATTTTCTATTTATACGAACTTGAAATATTTTAATACCTCTAGACATAGCATATAGGAAATAACAAAGAGCATAATTCAAAAGGCATGAGAAGTTGCAGCACACTCTACAAATGGACTTGTCTTGCACCCTCTGGGTCAAGATTCCATATGGGACAGGGTGGATTTCAAGGAAATAGCTGTAGCTCAGTCCCACAAGTGACACCTGGCCACTAGTAGGTGTCATGCCCATTATCCATGTCCACAGCACACTAGAACTTTGTGCAATATCCTATCCCCGGACTCTCAAAAGTGAGGGTCAGTTATTTGTCATTCTAGCATTTAACTTACGTATTTCTCTTAGTATTTCTTTACTATCATGAAAACTTTTTCTTAGTTCAATTGTTTTGAAATATTTAATTTTTAATTAATTAGTGTTTAATTTTCTGAATATTGCTTAATCTTAATTTTTGTTTTAAGATTTATACTATATCTTTGAATTACAATTTGTCTGAAAGACATCATATGATATCTTCTCCTAGTATTAGAAACTTTAAAAGATATATTTCTATTTTCTGCTGACTTTATGTTACTTCTTCCCTGTCCTTTATACACACATACACACATATATATGAAAAAACAATAACCTGTATAACCCGACATAAGACTGGTACTATCACTTTTGGAGCTCTTTATTGTTCATCCAGGACCATACACTGTTCTTTCAACAAAAGGAAAACTCCAAAAGGGAAGGAAGATAGAAGGAAAGAAGGGTGAAAGTGAGACAGGCAGGGAGGGAAGGGGAAAGGAGGTTAAGAAAATCAAAAAGAGAAAAAAAGTAAACCAAGGAAGATGCAAAAAGAATGTTAAGAAGTCTAGAATTCTGAAACAAACTTCTAAAAAGTTAAAAATTCCTTTTTTCAACATTAAATCTCTGACTAAATGTCCAGCTATATCCTGGACAGCGCTGCTGACATGCAGGGACTCTGAGAAGCCCCTCACAGCGAGTCTCCTTCATGATCACAGCTCTACTGGAAAACAGCACTCATTTGTCGTCTGTGAATGCAAGGCCTAGAGGCAGGTAGGGCCTGGAGCTACTCAGCTAGCCACAACCTGACACAAGGCTGCACAGGCTCTGCCTAAAAGTTCCCTGTGGTACCTGACTGTGTGAGAAGCAGACTCTGAATGAAAGGTTTTAACCTTCACCCTCACCTCGGTCAGGCCCAGCAAACACAAGGTACATTCAGTCCTACCAACTGATGAGGTCATGAGAAGCACACCAGTGAGTTGCAGCTGCCATCCCACTTTTGTGTAGCAGAAGTCCTGCTGAGCCTCGTAGTGCTGAAGTGGCTTTCACTTCAGTGGCCACAGAGCCGCAAAGTCAAGAGACAACAGGAAATTCAAGAATAACTGCTTCTAATTGTTTGCCTCAGTGGCTTTAAATTTGTGAGATGTAGAACTCTGGATCCCTCAGCACTGGAAGGAGCGGCACGAGCTGGGGTGGCCCCAAGCAGTTGGTTCTGTGCTCCTACACTCGAGTCTCCCGCTCTCCAGGCCTCTGAGAGAGGTTCACAAAGCAAGGGCCAAATGAAGTTTGTTTGGATTTTTAAAACAAAATTCTTTTATTGCTAAATATTTTTTTTCAAAATATTGAAGAAATGTTTTTATGGACAGAGCTTCTTGGATAAGCACAACTTTAGATTTTATGTACCTGATTTATGTTTTTATGTTTCTATTGTACATAATAATTCACATGGAAACCTATCTGTATTCTCTGTTAGGAGACATGATTTGATCTGATTATATTACTGAGTAAGCATCAACAGAGGAGAGCTGAATCTAGATGCATGCTGCTCAAAGTACCACCAACAGATAGCTACCGCATGTGAGCTAGGAAGCCTGTGCCAGAATGCGAATTAACAGTTTTCTTTATATGGAAAAAGCCTGGCTACAAAACAAAAATTAAAAACCTATACAAGGCACTAAGTTGGTTTATATTCTAAGATAGCTGAAAATGTCACTATTTAACGTTTCTTTGGGACACTTTAAGTAACATTGCTTCAAACGCTAGACTTACTTTGGCCTTGGATACTTGCTTCCCACACCCACACAAATCATAGGATCCTTCAAGGCTGTCAGATTCTCTGATGATTCCTTTGCTCTTTCTTTTGTCTAATCTATGGCCTGACCCCTAAAGCAGGAATCTTCAGGACCTTGCCCAATGACTCAGATCTTATTCTTCCTTTGTACTCTTTTTATTCATCTTGGATAAACATTTTCCTCTGTACTCCTCCATTGCCGTGGTCATACTTTGGACAAACCATCCCTCCACAGTCTATATCGAAAGAGCCCTACTCCCCAACAACATCTAGCCATCTTCTCAGCTCTCTGAGACCCCCTTTCACAAATTTTCTTTGTTCTAAGAACTACCAGTTCCTTCATCCTCTGTTTTGTTCCAATAAATGGTTTCTTATATTCATTTCCTTGATTCTAGGTAGATTAAGGTCCTCTAAAATTATACATTCCTCAATATTTTCAATACTTTGCCTTGTTTTTTTATATTTTATTGTTCTAGAAAAATGAAACCAATGAATGCAGCTCAATCTTTTCAAGAACTCCATCCAATCTTCTGAGAATTGTTGTTGCATTATCTTCAAAACTTGGATCCATTTCACATGTCATTAACATTATGGACCTAAATCTAATAGAATTTTATTTTATTAAAATAATGTATCTTGGGGTGTGAAAAGAGCTCAGTGACAAAAGGGCCTGCCTGGAAAGCACAAGTTCCTGAGTTTGATCCCTGGTACTGAAAAAAAAAAAAAATGTATCTCATTTTGTGCAGTTAAATACTGTGGTGCTTGATGAGTTGTGTCAACTTGAGATATGGAAGCTTGGCTGGATAGGCTTGGCTATTCCATGCTCTTGTGCTTGGGGCCCACCCTAGGGTGGGAAGGCCTGCCCAGGAGCAGCTCAGCACAAAAAGGTACATAAGGGGATTGAGGAAGGTTTCTGCACTCCCCACTTTCTTGGAGGAGTTCTAACCTTTGCAGCTCGACTTCCTTGGAGGAGCTCCGGTCTTCACTGTCAGCTTGGAATGAAGACACAGATGTTTGATAGACCCTGCAGCTGCTGCTCCTCCTCTGCTCTTGCCTGTTTTATGCTGCCATTAACTGGTGCCTTCTGCCTTGGAGCCAGTGGAGTATGGAATGAAGCCTCCACTAAATAAACCTCTACTAAGTTCCTTTCTTAAGTTTGAATGTTTGTATTTTTTCCTCCCAATGGGGAAAAGGTAAGACAGATACCTACCTACTTTTATAAACATATTGAGGACGAAAAAAATCATGTCTTACGGTTTTCATTACCAATGATTTTCACAGATTTGTTGAGGACAGGTTCAATTGATGCTGTATTTTGACATTATCCATGATATATTGGATGGTTATATTCTAACTTTATAAAAAGCCTTAGAAATTGTTACTATTCACTATATTAAGTGGGAATTTCTGTTCTTTTCCTTTTTTTTTTTTTCTTTTGTGGTACTGTGGATCAAATTCAAGACCTTGCTTTGGCCAGGCTGGTGCTTGTACTACTGAGCTGAGCTCTATCCCTCAACCTAAGTTGGAATTTTGGTGGCTATATTAAAATACTATCTTTACTAAGAAAAATATCATAATGTTTTGCATCTTGTTAAATGATCAAGTTATTTTAATAAAAAGTACATTTACATATTTATGACAAGGTGGATTTAGAAGTCTGGAGGTATAAAGGGCCCACTAGCATATCTGAATGACAGTTGCTATACATGAAACATTATTCCTCTGCTAAAATAGAGAAAAGATTGTATTTTTTTAGGAAATTGATTTGTCCTTGGCATAAATTGCAAAAATTAGTTCCAGGTAATTTATGTATCTAAATTATATAGGCATAACTGTACATCTGCAGGAAAACAGAATATGTTCAATGTGTTCTCTCATAATACAAAATAGCTAATTTTTTAAAATCATTTCATTGAAAAACAAATACCAATGAGACAATTTGAAGCCTTCATATTTAAGTGGATGCCACTTGAACATGTACTCATAAGTGAAATAAAGCAGACCCACATGTGTAAATATTGTATAGTCTCCCTAGTATAAGAACTTAAAAGAAGAAATACAAATAGAAAGGTATGATACAATTAAAAAGAAAGCAAAAAGTTGAGGATTAGACAATGAAGAGACAGCAAGGAAAAAAGCAAGGAAACACGATTGGCAAAGCCATACAATTATAAAAGAGGGGTAAGGCAATGATCCTGAGAACCTTCAGAAGGTTTTCAAAGCTAGCAGTTAATCGGAAGGATTCTTACTCTAACTGTATGTGCTGATTCCTGTGAACTAAACAACCACACTGAAGATGGCAATGTGTAATAGAAGGGTCATGCTTGGAGCGTCTGTCATTCTGGGCTTCTGAATATGTACTGCTTGATTGCTGCTGTGCTGTCTCTCAGGTAGATGTTTGTTTAAAAGGGAGGGGGGTGATGAATGAAGGAAGGAGACAGGAAAAGTGAAGTTGCGGGACTGTCCTGCTGCAGCGGTGTATATGGTTATATTTCTAAAATTTTGTGTAAAAATATGTAATTGATTATTCCTATTTTTAGATATATTTTAATTTTTTCTTCATATTCTGTAGGGACTTAAAGTTTAACATATCAATACTTGATGAAAAATACCTGTCGCATGTTATACCTCAGATATTTGATATTCAGACAGATAGTGAGGTTTAGCTCAACAGCCTAGGTTGTAGGGTAATAATAAGCTTCTGTACTGGAGGGGGAACAACCTAGGTTTGCAGACCAAAAATTAGAGAAAAAGCAGGGCTGCAAGGACAGTCAATATTTTGGCACTAGTCTTTCAAGTTCAGTGAAGACTTAGGACATAGGAGAACCTGAACTGTAAAATCATGCAACTCAGTTGTGCCTCAAAATTTCTCATCAGAGAGATTATGGTACCACAGAGGAATGTGACCAATGATGTAGAGTGTACCTAAGGAGAATCACATGGAGAGAAAACTTTCTCTCAGACTTTCACAGACAGCAACTTGGTCAAGCAATGGCTGTGACTCATCCACATGGCTGACACAGACAAAGGATCTACAAAGTGTGGCACAGCATCTCAGGATAAATCCTGAGGGAATTTAACTGACCATATCAGATACAAAAGTTACATTTCTTGTTATATAGGTCTTGTTTTATCTTGGTCTTAACCATCCAGCAGAAAAGTATAAAAATAAAGAATAATAAGTAAAGCCATATTAATACGCTGAGTTATAAAAGGCTAAGTCAACAATTCTGACATTGTCAGTCTTAAGGAAAACCCACTAACATTATGGACTCCTCGACTATTTTGGAATATTTTGTGGAATTCACACACCTATAATATTTAAATGACAAAACTAAACAAAAAAGGGGATACAAATGAATGACCATTTTGTATCTGCATATTCAATATAGTTAGGATAGATATATAGATACATTGTCTTAAATCAGTGAATAGAAAGCTTTGATCTAATAGTGTTTGTAAAAGGATACCAAGGCTATATCTTGTACAGTGAATAACCACTAAGACAACAATATGCAATGTATTAATTATTGAAATCAAATCCTACTAATTTGATTTGATACTCTTTCATCGCTATTTGTTTCTCAATAAAATAATGAAAAAAATCAAAACTGATATTGTTGTCTTTTCGGCATAACTATCTTAATTATTTTGAATATACAGATAAAAATCATCGTTCATTTGTATCTGAATTTTGTTTAGTTTTCTCAAGGAAGGGTACTCCACTGTCATTTATATATTGTAGTGATGAATTCAGTAATATATTCCAATGTAGCCCAGTAGTCCATCATAATAGTGGGTTTTCTGTAAGACTGGCAATGTCAGAAGTTGTTGACTTCAGCTTTTTACAGTTCAACATGTTAATATGGCTTTACTTTTTATGTTTTGTTGTTATAATTTTCTGATGAATTTTTAAGACCAAGTTAAAGCAAGACCTATATAACAAGAAATGTAACTTTTGTATCTGATAAGGTCAGTTAAGTCCCTTCAGGATTTATCCTGAAACCCTCTACCACACTTTGTTTTTGTATGTGTCAGCCATGTGGATGAGTCATGGCCATTGCTTGACCAGTTTCCTCTCTGTGAAACTCTGAGAGAAAGTTTTCTCTCCATGTGATTCTCCTTAGGTACAGTCTACATCATTGGTCACATTCCTCTGTGGTACCATAATCTCTCTGATGAGAAATTTTGGGACACAACTGAGTTATAGGATGTTACAGTACAGGTTCTCCTCTGTCCTAAGTAAACACTGACCTTGAAAGGGTAGGGGCAAAATGTTGGCTGTTCTTGCAGCCCTCCTTTTTCTCTAATTTTTGGCCTGCAAACTTAGATTGTTAAACCTCCAGAAGAGAAGCTTACTATTACTATACAACATACGCAGTTGGGTTTAACCTATCTGTCTGAACATCAAACATCTTAGGCATAACATGAAGTATTGATATGTTAAGCTTTAATTCCCTACAGAATATGGAGAAAAAATAGAAACAAATGTTTTAAAAATAGGAATAAACAATTACATATATTTACACAGAAATTTAGAAAGCTAAGCATGCATAGCATTATAGCAGGACAGTCCTGTGATATCTTTTTCTTGTCTCTTGTTTACATTTATTCCCTTTTTTTAAAACAAAAGTATTGCCATACTTGAGAGACAGTATGGCAATAATTGGTATGTGATGACAAGCAGTACTTATTTAGAGGATCAGAATGACAGGCATTCCAAGCATGACCCCACTATTACTCATTGCTATCTTCAGGGCAGTTCCTTAGTTCACAGTTATCAGCATGTATAGTACGTAAGAGTGAGAATACTCCCAATTAACTGCTAGTTTCAAAAACCTGCTAATGTTTCTCAGGATCATTGCCTTACCCATCTTGTGCATATATATATATGGCTTTGCCCTATCATGTTTCCTACTTTTCTCCCTGCTCTCTCTTCATTGTCTAATCATCAAGTTCTCACTTTCTTTTTAATTGTGTTAAATCTTTTTATTTGTATTTCTTCTTTTAAGTTTTTACAGTAGGGATACCACACAATATTTACACATATGGATCTTTCTTATTTATTTCACTTATGAGTATATGTTCAAGTGCCATCCACTTAAATATAAATGCTTGAAGTTCATCATCCTTTATACTGAGTAATACTTCATTGTATAAAAATATCACATCTTTTTCATCCATTCCTCATGTAATGGGAATCTTGTTTTTTTCAAGAGTTGGCTATCACAAATTGTGCTGCTATAAACATCGGTACACATATATCACTATATATGATATTCTCAGTTCTTCTAGGAAAATTCTAGTGCATGCCTGTAATCCCAGGTGCATGCCTGTAATCCCAGCACTCGGGAGGCTGAGGCAGGAGGATTGTTGTGAGTTTGAGACCAGCCTGAGCTACAAAGTGAGCTTAAGGCCAGCCTGAACTGCATAGTGAGACCCTGTCTCAAAAAGACAAAAAAAAACAAAAAAAAAAAAAAAAAAAAAAAAAA
>PVKA01028313.1:0-29546 GCA_004027165.1 Ctenomys sociabilis
TATTCATTCTAATAGGCACAAAGTTTAAAATAACCATGACATTGTACTACCATCAATAGACATTACTATCTGAATCCACAGCACTGTGATCTAAGGTGAAATTACCTTTGACAATATGGCTTGAGAACTGCAACATTTGGGAACACTCCTTTAAGATCTCCAGGTAGAATTATGATTTATTACTAGATCACTAAACTGAATGTTCCAAAGTTAAACTGGCCAATGTAATCATTTTTTCTTCACATGAAATGTAAAGAACTAGAGGTATTCAACTACATAATAAAAGTAATGGATTTTTCTGAGTAAAATTGCTTTTTAAATGGAAGAAAGAAGTTACTTAATTCTTTGGAGGTACATTATTAGATTTTTCAAATAAACCTTTTTCATTTGGCAAATGGGATAATTTTTGACATTGACAGCACTCCCTTAGAATTAAGAATAAAGGTAAATAGTAGGTCTCTGCACTTTCGAACTCGGTGTAAAAAGATCACAGGGGGGATGCAGGCCCTGAGTTTAGCACTGGTTCACCTAGAGGACAATTCTCGGTGAGCTCAGAGTTCAGTATGAATGAAAGTACAGGATTTTGGAGAAACAGGCACTCTCACCAGTAGGTCACTCAGTCTTTTCTAAAGAACTCTACTGTGTCTTCTAGATAATCTTAGTCATTCTGTCTAGTGGTATGTTTAACTTTGTGTGGTGCTCTGTATGTGAAACTTTAAGAATATTTTTGAAATATATGTCGTATATGCATTACCATTTGTGTGTGTATATAAAAATGCATATATGTAAGAATGTATGCGTGAGATGGCAAGAGAGGAAACTCCAGGAAGAGTGTCCTGTTTTAAACTGTTCATACTGGTGTACTGGCGAGACCTCTCACCTCGCAGGTGGAAGGTTTCACATGGGGCTCAGTATTAATTTCTTTTTAGTCTTATACTTCTACTCTTTAAATTTTGCTTGTAATGTAATTTTTAAACTATGACAAAAATTTCTCTGCCCTCTTATATTGACCTCTGACAGTCTGTAAAAGTCATTTCTCCCCACCAGAGAACTTACCACTATTAATTGATTTGTGTTTTATTTCCTATGGATAGCCTTTACTTTGCTACATGTCTGTGTTCCTATTTTCTCCCTTTTTTTCTGAATCAAATTCTTCCTTCACTTTTTTAATGAAGCATTATATAAAAGTGAAATCTTCTGTTCTCTGTTGATTCCTTAATTAACATGAGCCAGAATACTTTCTTCTGTCTTCTGGGAGCTTTCAGGATTTCTTACTGAGGATATATAGACTCTGCGAATGGAACTTTTGAAGAAAATTCCTAAAGCCTGTATCATTCTTGAAGGTCATATGTATCTATTGTGAAAAATGTGAAGCTGTATTTCTGAACCTCAAATAAATTATAACATTTGAAGGACCCTCCTTTCCTTACTCTTGAATGTGAGTCATTCCATGCATTGCAATAATACCTGAGACTAGACAAACTTTACAGCTCTTATGCTTGAATTGGCTCAGAATTTCCAAAATGGAGAATGGTAACATCTTGCTTTTCTTTCATTAATCAAGGGAAGGAGAAAAAAAAATTAAAAGGCAACAAACTGCATAAATCAAAGGCAAGAGAATGGGCAACTTTGCAGGAGGAAGGTTCCAGGGATCAGGAGCCTCAAAGCAGATAAGAGACCCACACACATAGTCTTCATGGGCCTGGGGTCACACTCAGGTGGCTTTCCATGTTACTTTGTCTCTCCTACACTCCAAAACAGAGCTCTGTCCACATAACTACATTATCTTCATGGAATTATTGTGAAAGGGATCTAGACTAGTTAAAGATTGAAAGTCATCAGAGAAGAATTTTGAAGAATATCTACTTCTGTTGCCTTTCTTTGCTTTCAAGCTGTCAAACTCATCCAGGGTTCTAGAATGGCAAACTCCCTGAATAATGGGAAGACAAAGCAAGTGGGAACTGTTTAGTGAGATTTTCATAGAAAAGAAAAAAAAATTAAAAGAAAAACCTTTCTAGGGATAGTGCCAGGAAAACATCACTATCAGACTAAACTGAAGTACAATGAATAAAATATGGATAATTCATCAATTGTAATAATAACTGAGTATTTTATATGTAGATTATGATCTGAGGAGGTAAATCCCATAGACATATTCTTCTATCTTTTCATCTTAGTATTTCAGTCAAATAACCTTATTATATTTCAGAATGTTTAGGAAAACATAACTTCAAGTTATAGTATTTATTAGGTTGATGTGTTTATGTGGCAAATACTAGTATGATGATCCTTGAAACTTGTTAACAATTCACCATCCAGTTTTAGAACTCCAACTTTCATGACGGGGTGACAACAGCATGAGATGCCTTCGTAGCTCTATAGGTAAAAAGCCCAATATGTTCAGTTACTGCTTTTAAGCACTCTATGTAATACAGAGAATTCCAGAAATGAAGGAACAAAACCCCAAATAGGCCAGCATTACTGACAGAACTGATTCTCGCCTACTTGCTAAATGTTTGCCTTGACAACACTGAGCTTGTTTTTGTTTTGTTTCATTTTGTTTTTAGAAATGACAGGAAAGTTAGAGGCAAGATTAGTCAGATGGGAAGAGTTGCCTGAGGTGATAGAACCCTGACGCTTAAAGCAAACATTCTAGCTATGGGTGAAATATATTTCAAGTCAAAGTTTTTGACCTTGTTCCTAACTTGGGACCTGAAAGTAGCTCCAGCAGGAAAGTGATTTGGCTATGCCCATAAGAAGTCCCTTCAGCACTGCGGACTTCCTGTGCAATTTAACGGCTGATCCCTCCACCCTGCTGAGGTAATTAAAAGTGTTCTAGAGCCCCTTCAGAATTCAAACGTAGTTTCTGTTTGCTAGCCAGGTAATAAATCTCATTGAACTTGACAGAAATTCCATTACACTTTCTTCATGCAAATACCAGGGATACCCATTACCCTGGATCTCTCTAGCTAATGGCTTGAAAAACCCTCACAGTTGAAAGGTTAGGCACTAATAATAAGTTCTTCATCATTTAAATGGGTGGGAGGCCTCTTATGGTAGCCATCTTAAACTTGACTGAAAAAAATGGCCTTGCATTCAGAAAGGACAACTCAGAAATAGCTATCAGTTTGTTTCTGTTAACATGCCACAGAAGAGAAAATAAAACAGTGCAGTGTTTTGTTTTTTGCTTTAGAGATATCGTAGATCTACTCATGAAGTATTACAAGATGAACAAGTATGGAAGTGTGTTGTCGAACACTGGTTGAGTAGGCAAAGCTAATCTCTGCAAGAGTAAGGTATGAGAGAACCTCACAGCTGCCCAGCCTGCTGCAGTGTTGAGTTCATTACAGATTCAGTTCAAAAGAGGAAATTATGATGTAGACTTTTGCTGGAGACCGGTGGGAAAGCTTTATTTGGACTGCTACTTGGCTACTACAGAGCTGTCCATTGCTGTGTATACTTGCTGTATCTTGTCTGTCTGAAAATCATCCTGGATTTTGGAGTTGGATGAAGCACAACTCTGGAGCATGTCTTCATAACCCATGGCCTGACTAGAGGAGTACACACCAGGCTGGGGTTCTAGGCTAGGGAGAAAAGCCCTGCAAAATGAATTTCATTTACTCTGAACTTGCTTCAAAATAAATCAGTTGTACCTAACTCTCAGAGGGAAATCCTACAAAATTTGGGGATCAAACTTGGGATCTTGTGCTTGCCAGGCAGGCACTTATGTTGCTGAGCTGTATTCCTGTCTTTCCTGCAAAATAAGGAAAGGCCATGGATCAGCCCAGGTCTGCAAGTGTCACTGAACCTGATTATAGGCTATCATAAGTAAAAAATGATTAATTTGGAGCAAATTCTTATGTAAAAATCCTCTCTACGAGATAACCCCTGACCATTGTGCACATTGTGACTCCATTGCTCAGTTGATCTCTACATTTTCTCATGTCCCTCACTGTAAAACAATTTCCCTTGCAGTATTTTCATTTGATTGTTTCCCCACTATAAAGATTGCAAAATATTCATATAAGTCTTTGGAAATACTTTGATGTCACAAAGTCAGAATTGGGAAGCAAATATGCAAGTTATAAAGGCATCTGGGTGTGGTACTATCCCTAGTTCTCCTAAAACTGATTGCATGACTTTATAATTCTAGGGTGCAAAATCAGAAAATGGTTGAGTGGGCTCAGACTTAGCGCACTGCTGGTAGCCAGGAAATGTTCTGGAAGCTTCTAACACTGTCTGTGGTCTTCTCACATTCCCTGCATGTGTGCCTGGTTTTTGTTGTGTTGTGATTTTGTCCAATTTGAATGTGACTTTTGTGGAACATTTTTTGCATGCTACTATTTGGATTTGTTTTACAATTTAAAGATTATTTTCTTCCTTTGCATCTGTGCTTTTCTTTTGTTATTTTGTTTTGTTTTTACTAGGCGACCCCCTCCTGCAGTTCCAGGACGGCCATCTTAACCTCCATCCTTCATCTCCTTTGTGTCCAACAACGTGTCTGTCTGTGGTATTTAAAAGCCTTCCATTTGCACTGTGTCACATGTACATAAAAACTTTTATTTTTGATCTTTGTCTATAATAAAAATAAAGTTTATTCTATATAAAAAATTAAAATGTTTGTTGCTTTTTCTGAAGACTCAAAATAAGAATTTGTTTCAACCAGACACCGGTAAGATGAACAACACATAACTTGATATTTTAAGGAGATTAATGAAAAAGATTTCACTTCTCAAAGCATTGTGACATAAGATATTCTTTGGCAGAAAATAATAATCTATCTTCCACTGAAATTTCTACTCGAAAGAAAAGTGAAAGGATGAAGAATAATTCTGATTATTTAGAAGAGACACAGAAGACGATGCAGTTTCAATCTGCCTCTAGAAATCCCTTTCATAATTATTGTGCCAAAATATTTTTCCTAATTTTATCATTTTTCTAAGTATTGAAGAATTTTTTTGGCAGAACCAAGGATTGAACTCAGGCACTTGGACTTGCCAGGGAAGCACTTATTCCACTGAGCCATCTCTCTGACCCTGGAGAATTAAAATATGTAAGATCTAAAAAAAAAATGGACGCCTGCAACAAACAATCTCCCAAATTTTATTTGCAAATTCAAGAGTATAAAAAAACTATCATAAACTGGGCACAGTGGCCTATGCCTGTAATTCTAGCTATTGATGAGACTGAGGCAGGAGGATCTCAAGCTGAAGGCCAGCTTGGGCAGCAACTCAACATGACCTTCCTGTCAGGGAAGGGAGGAAAGGGAGGGGAAAGAGAAAAGGGAGTGAAAAGGAAAGGGTGAGGGGGAAAGGAGAGAGGGAGTAAAGGAAGAAAGGAGAGAAGGAGGAGGAGGGGAGGGAGGAAGTGAGGGAGAAGAGAGGGAAGAAAGAAGAAAGGAGGGAGAAAGGAAGAAGGGAAGGAGGGAGAGAGGAAGGAAGAAAGGAAGAAATTAAGGAAGGAGCCCATTCAAAATGTAAATAAAATAAGGCAAGGAAATGTTGCAACCTTGAAAAGATTCTTCATGATGTCAGTAAAATACAAGAAAGAAAAAGTTTTGTAAATTTAAAGGGAAACACAACTTTTTATGCTTTAATCCTCAAATAATTCCAGTATTGAAATTTTAGCCCATTATATTAAAATATCCCAGACTTATCCAAATAAAATGTTTATTAAGGCAACACAGTACATTCTGCCACAGAGGTGATAGCCTTGCCAAATGTTTTTAATTTAATTCAAAATGTTATGACAATCTACAGGGTGTTATTAGAATTTCAAATGAACCCTTCTCAGACAAGATCTCTCGTTAATGTGCCTCACTTCAGCCATTTAAAGTAAGAACACTGTAAATCAAGAGAGAAAAGAACTCAGCCCTTGTACTCCCTCGCTTTGTTGGCTTCACACTTCCCTTTAGCCCTAGCAACCGAAGCAATGAGGAAGCCGTGGGCAGGTGCCCACTCAGGAGAGACTTGCACCTTCCTTAACAATGCTTTTACTTGTAAAAATACTTTCAACAATTGAAATTGTCACACAATGCAAAACCAGTTTACGAGGTTGAAAGGTTTATGTCACAGTTTATCTGTTTTCAGTGCATCCTGGGTCAGTTGTGACCATTCACCATCACTGGCCACAAAATTCAAAGGCTCCAATGTAAGGAGTTCACTTGAAGTTCCTGGGCACCTGGAGGTGATTGAGCTGGTACAAAATAATGCAAGCACATAGCTCTGGCCTTCCCTTCTCCTCAGGCTGGAAACTTGGCTTTGTAATTAATATTTTTACCACAAGACATGCTTGGACATACTTCTTCCAGCAGACACAACATGTATCAATTACTTCTCCAAGCCAAAATAGACCTTATCAATGAAAAAGGTTTCCTCCTATTCACTTTTTATGTTTTTCGTACTTTTTCATTTTGTCTAACGCTCACAGATGGGCTCATTTTTGAGGAATGATGCAAAGTTTAGATATTTAAACTTTAAGTTGACCTAATGAACAAGAAAAATCTCCAGTCATAGCAGAATGAAATGATAGCCTTAGTCTCCTCAATGTAGAAAGATGTTTCTTCCACTCCTCATGTTCTCCAAGCAAAAAAAAAAAAAAAAGAAAAAAAAAAGAAATGAGGGAAGATGGGAAAAGGAAACAGCAACATACAGTTGGCCTGTTAAGACTAATATGTATTTACATTAGTAATATTTCTGTACCCCTTAATTTACCCTTCTCCAGCTCTCCATTAAGTCTCTGTCCCTACTCTACCTCTGTCCTCCATATCTGATACAGAATTGGAAAGGTTTTCTATTCTTCAGAGGTGATCATAACTAAGGAAGGTCAGAGGAAATTCAACTATTATGCCTTTAGTAGACATCCTCCTTAAATATTGTTATGTTTTTATTTATACATCAAATGTTTCTTGAACTCATAATAATCTCCAAGTCACTGGAAGTGCCAGAGAAGTAACAGGATACATGCTTACACAATAGCTAAACAACTGAATTTAGTACTATGAGGAGAAAAGGTTGGTTCATCTTTCCAAGGCAAAACAGTTTGCCTTAAGAGCTAAAACAGTGACTTAAATTGTACATCACACTATCCACTTGCCCCAACCCTGGTGAATGTTCTAGAATGTGGTGATTGTTACTTCTGACAAAGACCAGAATGATGGAACTCATTTTGACCAATCAACAACCCAACATTTCATTCCTAATGGAATATGTAATGCAAGACTAACTTACAGTGTTGGTTGGTCGAGTTTTGAAACCATGGTCTACTAACCCGCTTTGCCTCCTGACCATACTGTCTGTGGATTGAGAAGGAAGCTATGCCATAGGCTTCAGCTGACAGCAGGGAGAGGAGGTGGAGTTAGTGCCCTAGAATATCAAAAAGATGGAAAAAAGAGAACTAAAGGTAAGAAGAAAAAAGTAAAGGCCAATCCTTTCCTTATGGGCTTTTGCTGAGAACAAATCTAAGTCTTAGAGACCCCAGATACATTGCTAAATGCATCAATCCACATTCTAGAAGTGGAAAACCTCAAAGTGGCAGGAGATAACTGCTGCTTATTTACAGGCAAGAATACTGCAGTGGGTTTGGGACACGATGTACTTCGATGCTCTTTAGCCTATGACTGTGGTAGTAACACTATGGTATTCATGCTTCACCCAACTGTTTGTTATCCCTGAGAGCTCTAAATGGTTTGTTATCACTGCATTGTAGTCTGAAAATGGTGCTTGCCAACATTTGTTTCATAACTTAGCATTAAGTGTGACATAAAAAAATCTTCATAAAGTTAATATTAGATTATTTATTCCAGGTTCTTGAGATGTTGGAGTAAAGCTTCCCAAGGTTAAGCTATGAATCCATTTTTATGAGTGACACAGAAAGACTACTAAAAGAGAAAAAAACTTCTAGATCACATTGTGATTACTAGAGTTTATGAGTAAACCATATCGAGCTTGTTGACATTGTATCAGTTTATGTCCCCCAGTGTCACAGTGTATACCTGTTCATTTTAACTACTCTGTTTAATGCTGCCAGCTCCTATTTCTGTGTTCTCAACATCCACGATCAGGCCTGGTGGCAAAACCACTGGATGAGTCAAGATTACAAATTGCTGCTTCCCTACTCAATTTTTACTCAAATTTCATGGCATTTTATATCAGGTTCAATTTTCAGTCCTAGTTCTTCAGTGAAACACATGAACATGAGTCATGAGCAGACAGAGTAATGACAGCCACAGCCAGCCCCAGAAGGCCAAGGGGAATTAAAGTTTCTCCCAGCACCAACCAAGACACTGATGAAGTGGGTTCTGCTTCTGGACACAACCGCTACCACAGTAGCAAGCGCTGAACCTCCTCAGAGAGGGGTAGAGCTGGCTTTCACCCTAAGCTCTGATAACTTAGAATCAAGCTTTCTAGATCACCATACCACCTGCTGTTAAAGTTGCACACAATCCTCAGAACACATATGCCATTCTTTCTAAAAAGCCCTACTCAAAATGCACAATGCCCAGAGAATTTGTGTGCCGATCCCATTAGTGATGAACACCTTTCTGAAGCTTTGAAGAAGCCATCTGAGTCATTTCCCTTAAAAATGAGGAGGAAGTCCTAGAAACTCAGCCCCCACCTCCCTTCCACCCCATTCTCTGCTCTGAATCCCGGTATGGATAGATTCTTATGCCAGTCTATGTGAGCCACCCCAGACCCCTAAACTCGTGAGTCACCATCTGCTCTAATCTATGTATGGTCCTGCACTTTTGTGTTCTGCTCTCTCATGCTTCTCTCTGACCTCTGAAACCTTCCAGTGCATTCTAACTCGCCACTCAGCCAATTTCTCTGTACCCTCGACCTAGTCTCTGTGATGCGCGCTTTACAGCTTTGCTCTAACCGGATTACAGTGCTGATTTCACTGAAATCTTCTCAAAAGGTGGTAGACTGTCTCCCACAGCCTGGGAGCCTGAAGTGGACTGGGTACCCTTATTTCACTTTTCTGCATTCAGACCACTCTTTTCTCCTCCTTCACGAAGCCCCCAGTTTTACAGCTCCACAATGAGACCATAGCACACCTGACATTGCTATTAACCCCCGACCTGCAGCCCCTTCTCCCATATTTCTTGATGATGTTTAGTTTGCTTTACCCCTCCCTCTGGTGCTACTCCCATCTTACTTCCTGTGCATTTTCATATGTAATGGGATTGAAAATACACTAACGGTTTAAATTTTTAAAATTTATTATAGTAAAAGACTCCTTGCCATGAAACCCCACCAAAATACTCCCTCTCCCTTCAAATGCACTTAGCCCCTAACTTTGGCCTCTTTTGAAGCAGTCCTGGAAGTCGTTTTCGTTGAGTAGTTTTAGTTTTGCTGTTCTGGTGGCCTGGATGTCCTGAACTGAGTTGAAATGCTTACCTTTCTTCATCACTTTGAATTTGCAGAAGAGCTAGAATCTGCATAACACCAGACCCAGTGAGTAAGGCAGACGAGGACACACTTTTAAGTAACATTGACTTTATTTTTCATTACACCTTGTAAAAGACACAAATGAGAACTTCCAACTTCGCCCCCAGAAAGTGGCATGAGTGACAGGATAAGGGCATTCAAGGTGTGCGTGTGTGTGAGGGGTATACTGGAGGGGTTTAATGGCTATGCGTCTTTTATTATAATAGTTTTGAATGTAGACATTCACTGTGTATTCTGATCATCCTTCATGTACCCGTGTGAACTTCCTCTCTCTGACTCTCATTTTGGGGGGTATCATTTTTTCAGTGCTCTTGTCCTCCACTTGATCTCAGCTACTCATTCCTAAGATTGCAACTTCACCTTTATCCACTCTTTGATCCTCACTTCTTATCTTTCTCACCCACTTCTAGAGTTCTAACCTCTTAGAAGGCCAAGTAGTTGACCTTTTTTCCTGTCCCTCAGTCCCTTATCTTTGACTGCCAACTTATATTCTATGGTCAGTCACTGTAAGCATACCTATATACCTTTCCCCTTTGCCCTTCCCTTAACTTGATTAAATCACCATTCTGAGCATTGACAGCTGTATTTAATAAGGAGGCGGTAACCAGCATCCTTGAAAGAGCTGGGTTATGGATACTTTGTTTTTTTCCACTACTGGGGAAGTGAATGCTCTTCCTTTTAAATTTATCACCACCATCCTCAAGTTACTGCCAGGCACTTAATGACATTAAGCATCACTAGCCCATTCCTGCTTCCAGTATCTTGAGCTATTTCACACTGTGTCCTTACTCCCTTATCTACTTCCCCTGTGGAGGGATCTCACCTGGCACCTTGCCTCCAACTCCCCTGAGACAATGGAAACAATCAGAAAAGAACAAAAACTCCCCTTATCTACCCATTTTTTGACACCTGATCATATACTCTGCTTTCCCACTTGTTACCATAAATCAACTACCCCTACATTTGCCTAAGGCCCGTTATTGCACTGTGTGCTAGATCCCATCTCTCTCAGTCAACAATATTACCCTAGCAACTCTTCTCTCAAACATCAACTATTCCTCCCTACAATTCCACTCTGCTCAGCAAGCAAACCTGCTATCTCTTTTAAATCTTCATTTCCCCTTTATTTTCTGTCCTGTTTCCTGGCTTCCTTAGGAAGCAAAAGTTCCAGAAATTGTCTGAACTTGCTGCTCCAATTCTTCCTCTATTCTCCCTTAGACCACTCATAACCACTGCACAAAACTCTGCTCTTTTCTGGGCCTAGGAGATAGCTCAGTGGCAGAAGCACCTATCTGGCAAGCGCTAGGCCCCTGAGTTTAATCCCCACTACTGGAAAAAAAAAAAGTATCTTTAACCCTTCTCTTTCAAGGATGCCAGTGGCTGCCTCCTTAACAAATACAGCTGTCAATTCTAGGTCTTCCTCTCCCATGCCTTACATGTTGATGTGATCACAGCTGATGACCCACACCCCTCTTGAGTCACCTCCCACACTTGATTCCCAGGACACAAAAGTCTATTTTCCTCTTGCTTCAGTGCTGGCTGTCAGAGTCTTTATGCTCGTTATTCTCCCCAACCTTTGTACTTTGGCACACTTGGTCATCTTCTTTATCTCTGTTGATAACCACTTCCCTGGTGACCTCATCCTGTCTCAGGGCAGTTAAGTATCATTTCTATTGCCAACAAATCTGAAATTTATACCTTCTTTCAAGTTCTGAAGTCTTCTCCTACTCTACACCCACAGTTCAGTCTGGTTGTCTAGAAACCATTTCACCTCCTATACATCCCAAACTAAACTCTTGATATGTTCCCATTTCATGGATACCATATTCATCTTTAAATTCACTTAGGCCACAAGTCTTAATTTACAACTCTTGTCTTTCATGCCTTACATCTAATAACATCCAGATGCCCCACTGGACTCATGGCCAAATCATATCCACAATATGACTCTTTTCACCACTTCTTCTCCTTTCCCCTTCTGAACTACCATCATTCTCACTGGGATTACTCCGAGAGCCTCCTCCTGGTCTTCCTGCATCTACTCTTGCCTCACATTAAGCAGGAGGGGCCTATCAAAATGTTGCTTTGGTCATATCCCTTTTTTTTGTTTTTTCACAGCTCCCCAGTGGCTTCCATCTTGGAGTCAAAGTCAAAGTCTAACTGCCTTCAACAGCATACATAACCTAGCTTCCCGCATAACATCTCTGACCTCATTGGCTATTCTTTGTTATCTGACAGATATGCCAAGCAATTTTCTGCCTGAGGCCTTTGCATCAGCTCTTCCTGGAATGCAAGCCCCCTGTGAATCTGAACTGTCTTCTCCCTTTCTTCAAGTCTTTAGTTAAACACTACCTTTTATAGGACACCTACCTTGACCCTCTTATTTAATAATATACTACTTTTCTCTTTCTTTCATAGCATTGCATTCCATGGGTTTATTATCTGTCTTCTCCTGCTAGAATAAGGCCTGTGAGGTCAAGGGCTTTTACTTTATTCATACATATATCACAACAAAATGGCAATACTTGTCATTAGCAAATGCTCAGCACATAGTCATGGACTGAGTAAATTCCTGAGGTCAAACATCAAAAAACACAAACTGCATAAAATGAGTAGAGACTATCTATTTTGGTGGATGTCAGGAAAGAGAATAAGGGATAATGAGGGATTTGACCTTCAGCTTTTGATGTAATTCAGAAAAGCAGGTCATTGACTCAGGCTTTTAAGTTAAGCAAGTTCTTGACACACAGAGCCTCAGTTGAACTGACCTGGAAATGACTTGTCCTACAAGATTGGCATGTGAAGTAAAATGATGTGAAGTTCGCAGCACAGTGCCTGGGACGCACTGGGTCCTCTGAGATGTAGGTACTCTTATTCCTCAAATACTCGTGTGCTATTTGCTTCTTCAGTTCATGGAGAAATCCAAGGTGGTATAGTTCACTCACCACAGTAGAGAAACAATCTCAACTCTCCTTAAATGTCATGGAAAAGAAAAATATCAGTAATTTCCACTAGATGGCACTGTGTCCTAGACTGATTTCAGGGATTTTGAAATACTGTATAATTGTGTAACTGATGCCCTCTGCTGACTTTCCTTTTTCTTATCCTTGAGACTTTGGCTTAGAAGTCGTAAAGGGCAGTTCCATGTGTATCATTGTGTTTGCTAAGTATGAAGACTTAAACGCACAGCTGCCCAAACCCTCCCGCAAAAGCTTACACTGGCATAAGCATGGGTATAACACTGGCCCCAGCATAATTTCTACACATACGGGTTTCTACACTCATGTTCACATGCCTTCTAGCAAATCATACAGCATCCACACCACAGCACAGAAACAGCAGCCTGCTAGGTCCACCTCTCCCCATCCCTTCTGGGCCTGCTTTAATCCTTGGCCCTTGTGTCAGTCAGCATCCCACTGCAGACAGAATTGCCTGAGAGAATCAATGTAAAGGAGATATTTACTTTCAGTCCTCAATACCCAGGCTGCATTGCTTTGGTCCATGGTGAGGCAGAACAACATGGTGGGGGTGCTTTGTGGAGTATTTTCTCACTGCATGGCAGATAGGAAGCCAAGACAGGAAGGGTCCTGACGTTCTTGCGAGGGACAGAGCTTCTGCCACACTAGGGCCCACCACCCAAAGGTTCTAGCATCTCCCAGTAACATCCCAGGCAGGTGGTCAGTTTTTATACACAGGCCTGTGACAAGCAGTTGAGATCCAAAACCCAACACTGCTGCCTCTGCATTCCTCTGTTCTTGCTTTCACCTGCACTGCCACCCTCCAGTCTGCCCTGTAACTTAGGATGCCAAGAAGCAGGGCTGGGGCAAGGGGTGTGGAGAGGAGCAGGCCGCTTATATGAGGTGTTATCAAAAGGTACACCGAATAACTTGAAAATTTACTATCTTTAGTCCAGTTACTCAATGATTGGACATAGTGCCAGTTATTTCCCTCGGAATAGTCCCCCTTGCCTCAAACATGTATTCCACGGTTCTCGACATTTCCTATAGCCCTGGACATCCTCTGTCATAAGTCTTCAGTTGAACTGTAATAGCTGCTTCATGTCTTGAATGGATTCAAAACATTTACTTTTCATGGTCATTTTGACTTGGGGAAAGAGCCAGAAGTCACACAGTGCCAGATCTAGTGAATATGGTAAGGGCACATTGTAGTTTTTATTTCACAGAAATAGCCATAAACATTTGGAATCAATTCAGGACATTAGGGTGGCCATGATAGACATTCACAAGAGAACTTCCAGAACTCCTTTAGAAAGTGGCAAAGACAAGGGGATGTGTTCAAGGCAAGGCTATGAGGGGGATAAACAGAAACATGTCTTATTTTTGAACGTTCAAGCATTATGTTCAAATCACACTGCATAGGTGCAGGTATCTGAGAGGCTGAGATTTATTTACAATGCTTCTACAACCTTTCACCTACAGGCAATGTTACATCTTTGAGGTATGGCACGCAGGCTGTACTTTGGTCTCTAAACCACTATCACAGGGCAGCCTCCCTTCATTCTGATTTTCTTCTTTTGGTTGATTTCAGTTTCTGTGGCCTGTTCCTAAGTTCCCTGAGGGTGTACTTGCAGAGTGAACAATTAATACACTGAAAAAGCTAAAGAAGTGATTGCTGTTTCATACACACACACACACATTCATTCTCTTCACTTTTCATGCCCCTGCTCTCTGCCTTCTGCTTTCAGAAAAACCATCAGACATGATGACTACATTAATATTTTAATAAATAGAAATCATGTCACTTCATTTGTTGCCACAAATAAGTGAGAGGTAATAATTTCAGAGAAAACCAGAAAGCTTTTCCATCCATGAACTAGCATAAAGAGCAAGCCCTTTTCTATCAGCCTGCCTTCTAAGTGCCAGGCAGATCCCTCAACTAGCTGAGGAACCTGGACAAGTCTTCTTTGATTTCAGCTTCATCCCAAGGTCCATGAATGTTTTCCTTAAAAAGCTGCAGGCGAATGAGATAGAAAGGGCAGAGACAAGAGATAGAAACCAGCAAAAGGGCAAAGAGTACCGCCCCCACGGCACTGATGGACAGCAGGCCTCCGAAGGCCGAGAATGCAAAAAGCAGTGTGACCCCTACATAGCTGCGGGGAGTGCACGCCTTCAGTTTCTTCTGTAACATGGGCCATAGGGCAAAAATCTGGATGGCAAAGGTGACCATGATGAAGGCATGCAGGGACCTGGGGAGCCGTGAGGCCAGGCAGACGGAAGCAAAAATGGCCATGTTCAGGGACAGAGTGCTGGACACAATGGCAGCATTGGCACCATAGTCGAAAAAGATGAGGTGGCCTAACAACATAAAGACTGACATGGCATAGATAGTGTCTGTGCTTACTGACTCGGTCAGGGTTTTCAGCACTGGTGAAAAACCATAAGTGAAAGTAATGAAGACAAGGGCACTCTTCAGGTCAGCCCAGCGGGTCCGCCCACTCTTCTGCCGCCCTTTACCTCCATCAATGAGATCAAACAGGACATACCCAATCAATGAAGAAGCTAGGCCAGTCCCTAAAAGCCAATGGGGTGCCAAAAGTCCCTCATCCATATACCACCAGATAACCACAAAAACACAGACACTGCACAGCTGTTGTATCACCACACTGGATTCAAACACCACAGCCCAGTATTGGTACTTTCGGGCATAAATGTTCTTCCGGAGCTCCTCCAGGAATCGACGGTCCACGTAGTTATCAGGGAAGGGCTGTCGCTTATACAACACCTTCTGCCATCTGACCTCCTCAGTGTTACTTTCAGGTTGGTCACACATTATTTTACCCTTTCTCTCAAACTCGGCCAAGTCAATCTACCTTGGAAAGGTTCATGCACTTCCTATTTTTATGAAGTTTTGAAATACAACTTCTCTGGAAATTCCATACTGGGATTCTACTAGACTTTCTTCATTTTCAAGGGTAACAACCCTGGGAGAAGCTTGCAATAAATATGTTTGTTCTCTGAAGCAGCACAACACGCACAAGTTCCTAGAAAAAGAAAATCTTGTGAATACAGTATACAAATGCTGTAAAAGGTCAACAGTGGGATTCAGTTAAAAATCAAACCAACTCAGTTTACTGAAAGTCTAAATAAAATGCAATTGATGGAGCTTACAGTTCAGACCACCAAAACTTCATGTTTTTGCTTGAAAATTCACACCTCTACAAACCTAATGACTTTTAAATTTTGTTATTAGCATGTTTCCAGTCATGCAGTTTACAAGCATCTTGGGGGAGTCCTGACATGTACATATCACAGCTCCAGTTCATTTCTTTTTTATTATTTAACCCCTTTCCCTTCCCTCCCTCTCCTTTTCCCCTCCGGTTCCCCATGTACTTCATATTTTAAAACTATAATGTCTTCATGAATAGGTAGCTGTTAGCTATCACATGTGCCCACTATGTGCTTTATGCACTTTATCTCTACATTTTTATGCCTCATGTACTTTAATTTTCACAACTTTGCAAGTTGGTATTAATTAGTCCCATCTTAACGAGTCCACAGCTCATTCAAATTGCTTAGCTATTCTTGGCCTAAGTAAAAAGAGCAGTAAATGATGACACTAGGGGGCTCGAACCAAAGTCTAATCACAAAGTCCCTGCCTTAGTCCATTATATCCATCCAAGTGCGCATGGTGACAGGATGCATATATCTAAAGAAGGAGCTACTGCAACTTATGCAAATTATCGGGAGAGTCCACAGCTTCGCGTTCTCAAAGACAGCTGTTTTTTTTTTTTTTTAAATCACCGGTTTACAAGAAACTGAACAGATACAGGGATGAACTCTACGGTTTAGCCAAAGTCAAGCGAAAATAGCAAAGGGAGAATTACAGTCGGACACACCGGGGTCACCCCGCAAATACGAACCAAAGCAGCTCTTACGGCCCGACTTCTTTCGCGCAGACGGGGCAGGTCCGCTTCGCAGGCCGAGGCCCGGGAGCCCCTCCCGCAGCGGGGACCTGGCCGGGGTCGGCGGGCTCGCGGCAGAACCTGGCTGGCCTTCCCCAGGGGCGCCCTAAAACGCCGGGGCTCCGTGCCCTGCCGCCGCCGTGCCCCGTCAAGCGTGAGTCAGACAGAACCCCGAAACGCGCGTCAGCGCCGGCCCACTACAGCCAGGGCCCCGCCCCTCCCTACCCGGGCGCCGGCGACAGCGCCGAGAACTTCCGGCCCGGCTCGGCTCCCGGCCAGAGCGCCTTCCGCCCCGAGCCCGGCGCGTGCGCTGCTGCCCCCTCCTGGCCGTTGGGCTCCCGCGCTGCGCGCCGAGCCTGGGAACGCGGTTCCGGGAGGGAAAACGGGGCGAAGCGGCGCGGAGGGGGCGGGCAGCCACTGAGGCCGCGCCGACGGGAGAGAGGTGGTGGCCGCATTCTCCTTGAACTCCTGTGGTAAAGCCAGGCCCTCGGCCAGCGACTTCCCCTGCACCTGTTTGTTGTTCCTTGGCCAGTCACCCAGAATTTGCAGGTGTCAAGCCCCGCTACTGTGCTCAGGCTACTGCAGGGAACAGCAGGAACAGAACTCCCAGCTCTCCTGCAGCCGGCTTTCTCGTGCAGCGATGACAGCACTGGAAGTGGTAATTTGTCTAACTGGCAAAAGAATGATGGGAGATCAATAGTACAACTGTATATGAGTTCAAAGCTTTCCTCTTCCCTAAACTTTGCCTCCTTAACAGGGTGGAGGTGAAAACACAGCTTGGAACAAAAGATTTCTTATAGTCAGCTAAATTCATGGAAGCGCTGCAGGACGTAACAGATGAAAGTCTTAAATACGCAGAGGGAGATAGTGAACACAGGATATAGCCGACACCAAACCCAGAAAATAGAAACCGATGTACTCGGGGCAGTCCACCAGTAGCAGAGCTGTAATTTCTTGATCTTTAAGGTGGAGGCAACACTTATTTGCATTTGACTATTTTATGGGACGGTTAGAGGAATAAAATATAAAAAACATTTTGCAAAGTGTGTATGATGGCTGCTGTTAGCTAATTTTAGACATCAACAGGATAGCAACGGATAGGTTTGATAAAATCTGAAAAATGACCTGTTTCATTTCTCCTTAGGCTGCTGTTCCGAAATTTGACAAAGTTCCTTGGCTCAGTGAAGCCAGCCTCACGAACAAGCCTTTAGTACTTAGTCTCCCCAACAGGTAATGGCTCAATCACTGGGGACAATGCTCTCAAGAAAGGTCTGACATGTTTTAAGGCGGGGGCAATTCTCAGAGGGTTGCATCTGATTGCTTGAAAAACAAAATCAAGCACTCAAAAACACCAGATGGCCTGAACACGCCACAAGGGTGAACTCTTGAGTATAGGAGATGAGAGCCTCACAGAACCTTTCTCTGATCCACCACACGCAGCACCACAGGAGAAATTGCCCCTCGTTTCTCCCTCTCAGAGCACCCTTCTGCCATCTTCACCCTCTTTTCTCCTCTGCCTTAGTTTGAAATTTTCGCATTTGTAAACAGTCAGAAGTCTATAACTTCCCACCTTGAGAGCTCAGAGCTCCCTGAGTTTAACTTGGAGACAGTCTCCTCCAATCTCATCTGCCCCGTCTCTTCTAATAAAAGCAGTATAAAATGCATATTCCTACTTTGCCAAAGTGGAGGAATTTGTGTGAGAGGACATTTCAGCTTCCACTTGAAATAACTAGGCTTCTTCACTGTTCTTTTCTTTTTTTAAGATATAGCCCCTTAGTAGATATACCCTGTTTTTGGAAAAATAAAAGTTGAAATAGGGAAAAACCAGAACATGGTGCTAGGAGGTTGGGACAGAAGGCAATTCTAGTGACAATTTCATAAGCACAGAATAGGCTAGAAAAGGTCATCTCCCTGGCATGTGGGGTAGCTTTCTAGAAAGATCTCCCAGAGTCTTAATTCCTGTTGGTAAATGCCACACTCCCCGGTGCAAATGGGTAGGTGCCTCTCTGTAGGGACATCACATCACTCTTTTCAGGACATTCCTATTGCAGTGACACATAACCTTTGTTCTATTGGCTTCACTTTAAAACACCACAACCTCAGTGAACAATTTTGTGTATTTTCAGACTAAATGCACAAGTCCATAATGTTTATTCATTTTTTTCCCCTTACATATCTTAGAATATATCTAAAACTGACAACTAGAGGTTTATTAAACCCAGAGCCTTGCTCAGGAAATGGAAACATGAATATTGTTCTCCTTAAGAGTTATTAATAATTCAGAAGTCAGCATGAATTGTGTCACTTTAGCATCTTTTAATTGGACTTAGGGCACCAACTCACATGCTGATGACAGTGAGGTCATTGGCATGATGTGGAGGGCTGGCCAAAGGCAGTCTGCAATGACTGGGAAGTCATCCCCTGACCAAAGGTGATTCATAGCCTGCCCTTTGCGCCAGTCAGTGTTGCCTGTGGGGATGCAAGTCTGGATCCCAAATATGCCCATTTGCCACCCAGAAGTCTTGAATTATCAAATGTGAAACTGCTAGCATTCAACACCGAATAGGCTAAACTCCCACCATCCCACATGACCCTCATTAGACATTTTCCTACAGCCAGTAGTAAAAAACATCCTTATGCACAGTTCTCTTGCTTCTAGCCTCCTTATTCTTCAATTATATACATTCTTTAATTATATATGTTCTCTAATTATATTGATAGAAGGAGGAGACCAGGGAAGTGTTTGAGCAAGTCAGGTGCAGGACACAGCTGGGCATTCCTGCACCTGTTCTCTCTCGCAGCCAAGACATGGAGTGTCAGAGAGGACAGTCTATGGCCAGCAGCTGGGAAAGGAGGGGCTAGGTTTTCTTCCATTTGGACAAATGAAGGCAATGTTGGATGAGGAGAAATTGCCTTATGTGGGCAGTAAAGGTTTGCTCATTTCTTGGCTTCAAATTCAACCCCTGTTTAGAGAAATGGAGACTACTGATGGGACTGCCACCTTTGAGGTGCCTTGAGTTCTCAGGGGACAGAAAGGACAGGAAAGTCTTTGGGAAGGAAAGGACAGTTCTTAAGGGTTAGAATCCGTGGGTCCCAAGCCATTCTGTATTGGTCAAACCTTTTCTGTGAAGTTGGAGGAGCGTCCTCAGTGTGACCCAAGTAGTCCAAACCTTGGCCCAGCTCTGAAAGAACTGCCTGCCAAAAATAAAGGAACACTTGGTAATGAGAACACCTCCAGCTGGGAGCTCTGGAGATGCCTGCGTTTGCCCCAGCAGGACTCTCCCAGTGTGGCCTGACTGTGAACACTATGCTCATCATGAGCTTCCGCAGCCCTTCAGGTCACATCGAGTCTGGTTTGGGTGAGATGAGGGTACACTGAAGTCCTAAACTGGCCTGCTGGTAGGTCCTGGGCAGCCTTTGGGAGCCATGTGCAGCCCATTCCCACATATAGACAAAGACTGGAAGAAGAATTCCTCTTCTCGTAAAGCCCAGGGACCAAGGGAAGTGGAGAAGGAATGAAGCAATGACTGCTTTACACACACTGAGCTCCTCCCATGTGCCTTTGCTTCACATGAACAATGAACAATGCAATCTCTCCTCAGTAGAAAGGAGAGGTGCTCTTGGCACAACTCCCAGAATTCCAAGTTTCCATTTCTTGGTTACCAGGGGCACGTATCCTGCTGCACATTCAGGCAGGGTGCAGCCACCCAATCTCTGCAGGCCTTGGCTGCTTCCACTGTAATACAATTAACGTCAGGACAGAGCACAGATAGGCCGCCCCATGAAGAGGGTTGGCACTGACTGGTCCAATCCCGGTGTTACCTGCTAATGATTGAATGCTTGAGAGCAGTAGTGACTAGAATGACAATGTTCTGGGTGAGGAAACAGATAAGATAGTTTCAACATGCAGGTGAAACAACAAGTGTCAGTCATTAAAGGACAGACACAAATATCAAGCATGTCAGTTGAGTGCAGATCTTTTCAGATACCTGGGCACATTTCACCACTCACTTATGTGTTTATGAATGATCTTCCTGCATTATTGTACTCTGTTGTGAATCTAGCTCTGTCACTGGTTAGTCTAAAACAAATGAAGTGCGGAGCAAAAGTGATAAAGGAAGGGAGTCTTTTAGCAGCCCATTAAAGGTTTGAGCTTTCCAGCACTGGACTGGGAGGCAGCTCCAGCCCCAAGTGTGTCTGGGGTTCTCTAGGAAACAAACAAGGGCTTGGCTCTGCACCTACGGACTGTGGTTCTGAATTTTTCTTGCTTGGCTTACTTAGATCTTCCTCCTCGGCCACTTTTCTGACTTCGTCGAGGAGACATGTGAATTCACCCATTCTGCTTCAAGGCCCAGATGTCTCTTCTAAGGTACTCAATCCTTTTTAATTGACATGAAATGAACAGCAGCTCTGGAATGACAAAAGATGTGAAGCATTTCCTTGTTCCTTAGCACAGCCCAGGGCCTGCTACATTTTCGGTGTTCAGCAAGTATTTGTTGAATTAAATGAATGGATATTAGCTCCTCACTGTTGTCTCAAATGCCTAGGAATTGATCCCACAAAATAAAGAATAAAGTAATAAGGTTATAATCTTCAGAAAAGGGCAACTAAGCATTCCATATGGAGAAATTAGTCCCAAGCCCCCTGGAGAAGGAATGTGTGTAACTAGATTATTCCTAGTCTCTGGTGTTTCTAACAACCTCATATCAATTACTTAGGTTTCCCGTCTGCACATCCCTACACCTGTGGAATTTTACGCCAGAAATTCTTTCCAGTCTAACTCACAGAAACCAACCACAGTGGGCTGTTGAGTAAGGCGCAATGTTCTGTGTGCTCCAGAGTTTCCAAGACCCTACTGGTGCTTGTGCAGCCAGCACCTCACTGATATTGGCAGGGTGACACTTGAAATATAAGCTCTTCCTTTACCTTGAAAATTCCAGGGCCCTCCGGGGACTGTTTTGAGTATTGCCCAGTGCATTGCCTCAGCACTTGACCCAGTGTCCAACAGTTATGAAGAGCTCAGTAAATGGGCACTGAAGCCCTGCTGCCAGTTCAGCGATGGTGACTGGCCCTTTCTGTTTGTTTAAATACAAATCCGAGGAGTAATTAATTCATCCTCAGCCTACACAACTGAGGGGGCAGATGGCACAGGGACTGAATGGCTTCAGGCACATCAGAGAAACAAAGTACTTATAACAGAAGGTGGGAATAAAGATCCCAGGTTGGGGATGGGTGAGCATGGGCAGCCTAAGGGAAAGGTTCAGAGGCCCTCAGAAACCAGCAGCAGTGGATGATGCCCTGGGTTGTTGGAGTCCAAGCTGTGCTTAAAGATCACCTATTAAGGTAAGTGTGGCCAGCGCAACACGCCCAGGTGAGGGGAACAATGAGAGGGGCGGATTGGCTCGGCATTTCTGTAAACCACCACCAAGCCTCCCAGCTGGTCTCCAGACGTGCTGTTTAGACAGGCTGCTAACCACCATGTTTGCTCCAGGTCTTTATGGAGAAACCAGGGCACTCAGACACCACCAGACACCGAGTGGGCTGGGGCAGGGCCTCAGGGAAGAAAGCATTAATAATGACAGGGGAAAAGAGGCCTTGCTCTCAGTGATGGCTCGGGCTCCAGAGAGGAGCGCCCCGACTGCAACCTGAGACCCACTTATTTATCGCAAAGGGCCAACACTGCAATTAAACCTGAATACTGAGGTTTTGGTTTAGCGAAAGGAACTCATAGATTAACATCTTTTGTCTTAAAAAGAAAAATCATTAACACGTGTGCTGTGGGTTCACCACCACAGCTAATTGAATTTAGTATTTTATGGCTGTAATATTCACGGCAGGCCACCAGGTGACAGTCAAGAGCGACAGCTGCATGGCCAATAGGCACCTGTTAACGCATTACTCCCGCTGCGGGAGAACGTGGATCTGTCACCCCGACCCTCACCCTTGCCCTGTGGGGACTGAGGCAAGTGTATGAGAAAGGCTTGCCTTTGCAGAGTGGAGAGGCAGGTGAGAAACCTGAGGTCTTTGTTCTCCTGGGGCATCAGCTAGGTAGGTCAGGTCCGGCCTTTGCTAGGGGCAGAGAGCTCCACAAAACTGAATCTGACCCCCACTGTCTGCTGCAAGCACAAAGTTCTGCACATGTGGGCTGTGAGCAAAACACGCGCTCAGCCGGCAGCTGCTCCTTTCCACAAAGAAACTCCTCTGTGTCTCACGTGTGTGGAATGCACTGTGGACACTCTGCCTTCCTGTTCTAAATCAGGGCCTGGGCCTTGTGTATGGCACAAAGGTCCTGCCACCTGGCTCCCTTCGGCTTTCCGTCATGGAGCAAAGGGCAGAACCTGGAACACACACATCCCAGGTGGCGTTCTTCCCTGGCACAGGAGCACGTGTGCCTGGAGCCCCATTTCCAAAGGGACCGACGGGGGTGGGGGGTGGGGGCAAAGAAAGTACAGATAACAGAAAAGTTTTAGAGAAAACCATTAAAACCAAGTTTAAAATGTTTGTCATTTACCTGGCAGGGACTTTTTCATTAAGCACGTCGTTCACGTGTCGTTGCCACTCACTGACCTGTGACTTCTCCAGGGGCCATAAAATGGGACGGCGCAGCCTAGTCGTTAGGCAGTGTGCCAGGAGGTGACGCAAGGCAGCCATCCGCAGCAGGGCCACAGCGGGAGCGCATGGCTGCCCGAGACCTGAAGCTCTTTTGCTCCCTCGCTGGGGTCAGGCGTGAGCTAGTCAAAGCTGCTCCATATCACAGTTTGTTGGTGCAGTGTAATGAGGCGGAGTGAAGATGAGAACGCGGTGCTGTTAGCAGCCCTTTGGCAAAAAATCCGGGCTGAAAAGTAGCAGCTGTGCAGCGGGGCAGACGTTAGGATGGTGCTTCCGATTTCCTCGTGTTTTTCTTATTTCTCTCGCATTGACCCTAAATTTTGAAAGCTCATGAGTATCAAGAAAAATACCCCTTAGACGACTAAAACCTTTTCCTCTTGCTATTTATTAAACACACGTAATTGCAAGTATAATTTTAAAAGAGAAAAATCAACGCCGTTAACCTGAACCAGTGATGATAATAAAAACTAAGTCTGGAGATATACAGATGTCTCCTGTTTGGAGCAAGTTTAATGTTTTTCCTAGTGAATAATAAGAGCAGTTTTGAAGCTATATTCAGCTCCATTATCTAGTTTTTCAGGTAGAAGGAAAATCTAGAATCGTCATTTGTTTTTGTGAATACGGAAAATAGTTTTTTGGCCACTACCTTTTAGACTCTAAGGCATACAGGAATAACTATAACTTCATGGATTCTAATTGTCACATTTTCCCTGAAATTACCTTTGAGCCTTTATCTGAAACACTCTCCAGACAACTGAACTAACTGGATGCGTTAATGGACAGATCTCTTAACCTTCCTGGTTCACAGTTTCCTCTTTGGATTAATAGGAAGAATTAAAGTAGGCAGTCAATGAATCCTCTCTTAGTTAAGTCAACATAGAAGGGAGCAAAAGAAATAGAAATGTGAAAGGGCAAAGGCAGAGGCAAATGTGTTGGTGCTCCACAAATCATGTTGATGATGTCTATTTTTAAAATCACCATCTGGTGCTTACATATATTCAATGTTTGTTATGTGAATAGGTGAGGGAGAGAAAAGGAGATAAGAAAGAGGAGAGGGGAGGAGAAGAGAGGGAAGGAGAGGAGGCTAGGGGAAGGAAGGGAGAGGAGAGAGGAGGGAAGGAGAAGAAGAGAGGAGAAGGGAGGGGAGAGGAAGAGGAGAGGGGAGGAGATGAGGATGAGGGAAGGAGGGGAGAGGACAGAGGAAGAAAGAGCAGAGGACCAGGGAAGAAGGGGAGAGGAGGGAAGGAGAGGAGAATAGAGGTGGACGAAGAAGGAGAGGGGTGCATAAGGAAGGGGAGTGGAGAAGAGAGTTTCTTTATCAAGGATTTAGGAAAGCTATGGACTTGAGCCATGAGCCAGTCCTTATGAACCTCAGAAGATAAAGTCCTAAGGTATTTGTGGTTATGAAATGTGAAGAGCAGACTTTGACTTCTGTGGAGAGGCTGGAATCCACATCAGACCTCGAATATGCTATAAACAGCTTGCTGTCTCCCTCCTGTCTCAAGTGCTATCTGCTGTCCTAAGGACAGCTGCTCAGGAAATGAGAGCCCCATTCACATTGCCGCACCTCCGACAGCAGAGATAATATAACCCTGGCTAGCCTGTGAACCTAGGCAACTCACTGTCCATTCCTGCTACTGCAACTAAGCTGGATTATGGGAACTTGGAGGGAGGAGGGAATGGTACACAAAGAAAAGACCTTTCCCACCATGGTGAGAAAGAAGCTAGGCAGAATAGAGGAAATGATCCTGCAGAACATGGAATCCCAAATTGTTTCCATCCACTGCAGACCTGTCTGTCACAGCTGGCTCCTCAGCTCCCCTCCAAATGATGAGACATGGAGTAGCCCTCCTTGGAAGTACGTTAGCTGGCAGTCTAAGGACACAGCAAAGACTGACATGCACTCCGCATGAAAAGAGTGCACAGGATCAGGATGTCTTCCTCTGTCATTTTGGCCAAGGATGTGCTCAGTAGGAAAGGGAAGCCCAGAGAGTTTATAGCATTGGCCAAAGGTTGCTCGGGTTGCTTGTAGAGTCAGGTCTGCAGCAGCGCCCTTTGGATCTCAGCCTGGCCTCTTCCCAGCACCCTGGGAGGAGTAGATTTGTTGCATCACAACCCCAATACCCTGAAGTGTTTATCAGGAGCCAGTGTTATAACTGTGACCTTTGTGAACATGTGCATTTTTTCAGATGTGTTTGTATATCCTGTATTTATACCTGTTCATTTAAATCCCTACAATAGTTTATTCATTCAACCAACATTTATTGAATGAATGAATCTGAGCATCTGAACATGTTTTGGTCAGTGTTTATTGTTTCAATTTCATAATGCAGAATACAGATGAGAAAATTTTGCTCAATAAGACATGGTTCTTGCTCTGAAATACCTCTCAGCATAGTAGGGGAAAGAAATTATGTAGAGAGAGAGGAGAGCAGTCGAAAATGCAAAGCTGATGAAGTCAGACAGGCCCCCGATAAACAATAGGAACAGCAGGAGATAGACTTTTTTTCAGAAAGTAACACTATGTGATTGCTTGAAAGATGAGGAATTAACAAGAACAGGCTATGTGATACAGAAAACATCTTATCTTTTAGGTCCCAAGGACAGAAGTCACCATAGCTGTGGGACTCCATAGTCACGTCTACAATTGTCACTACTTAGCAAAATCTTGCTACACACCTTGGAGATCTTATAAATATAGTTGTTGTTTGGTTTGCAATGCATTCTGTGATTCCAAACCCTGAAGTCCAGCAGAAGTCAGGCTGAAAACAGAAGCCCAGATACAGTGAAAGATTTAATTTCACTGGAAGATAATATGTAATGTATTTATAACACTACTAAAAGAAAGCTACCTAAAGATTTTATCACACATAATCTTACCAAAGGCAGTTGTTCCTCATCCTTTCAGACCAGGTCTGAAAGCCATTTCTAACAACCCTTTCCTGCTTCCTCCAACCAAAAGTACTCTCTCTCTCCTTTCTAGGAGTTCAGGCATATTGCTGCTTCTGTGACCCTCAGTGCATACAACTTCGGATGGCACTTTTAGTGAGGTGTCTTAGCTCAGATCTCAGAAACGTGAGAGATGGAGGGAGAAACCTGAGCTGCGTTGGGTATCACACAGGATATCAAAGAAGGCATAGGTGAAAATCGAACTGGAGTCCATACAGGCACTTCCTCTCGTCCACCTCTCATCCTACTAGCCTACCACACAGGCTGGCCCTTCCAACTCAACCTCAGTTACTGGAAGCTGATTGCCTGGTTGTTATTTTCTGCTTTTGCGCAGGGCTACTCGGCCCTCTAATGCCCTCTGCTCTCCTCATTCATCCCGCACACACTTACCTAACCATTACCTGTCCTTTTATTTAATATTTCTCGGACCCTTTCCCTTTGGCTCAACCCCAAAGGAGGCTCAAGAACTCGCCTCAGTTTCCCTGTGATCTGAAAACATCTCTTTCCTAGTACCTTTGACACCAGCATATTCTTGGTACACAGACTGCTGGGTGGTAAGCAGCCTGAGGCTGGTAGCTGGGTCTCTTTTATCTTAGTGTAACTAACAAAAGGCAAATGAGCAGACTTGCATTCTTCTCCTGTCTTCCTTTGGGCCAGAAACTTGGTCTTATTCATCTGTGTGGCACTGTCACAGCACCCTCCACACAGTGGCCTCACAATAAATGTTTGTTGTTAAATGAATGAATCTAGTCATTCATACTCATACTTTAACATACCAACCCACAATGCTGCAGTACTGGGCTGATTCTTTTCAGATACCCTGTGAAATGAAGCGTATTTTAAATATTTATCAAAAGAATTCAATGTTGTGAATAGTCCCCACATCCTAAGTGCCACTGGTCTCTCATAGGAAGAAATGCAGTCAGTGCAGCCAGTGTCACCCTTGGACAGTAGCCCAGCACTCATGCAGCAGAGATACTTTCCTCCTTAGCCTGTTTCTCACAGCTTCCAGGACAGCAGGAGGGGGCCACGGCTCACATCTACTGCCCAGCTAACAAGCCAGTCACACAAAGAAGTCCTGTCTGAGTAGTTGTCATTGGCTCACCACTGTGGCCTTCCTTATCCCTATTTTCTATGCTTTTGATGAACTTCTCATGACTCTATTCTCAATAGGTATAAAGAGTGGTAAGAGAGGATCTCTAAATGTGATTTTAACCCAAAGTCCTAGCTTGCTGCATAACCAAACCTTCGCCAAGGCGGAAGGGTGAGCTTTGTGCTCTGGGAGTAAATGCCCCTAAGTCTTTTCCCTCATACTTTTTCAGAGATGAAAGGAAAAAGAGAGACAAAATGTCTCTGCCCTCCTCAGTTAGTCCTTCCCGGCCACCCTGAGACAGCCTGTCCTCCGGGGGTGAGGGTGTGGACTCGATGCACACGTCAGCTCCAGGTCTGCTGTGGCTTACATGCAAGGCTCTCAGGAGGAGCAGACGGGTCAAGTGTTGGTGGAGCACGGATGCTTGGAAGCTGATGTTGAGTCAGAGTTAAGGGGAATGGAGGCCTGCGGAAGAGAAGTTTTTATTCATTCCATGGCCATCGGCAGTCCTCAGCAGGCCCAGTCAGTGGAGGTTTGATATAAAATGAGAGCGATGCACCACCTGTGAGAGAATTGCAGTTCCTTTGCCACAGTGCATACCAGCTCCCAGCCCTCGCTTTGTCCCCCTGTGTAGCTGTCCTGATACCTGTGCACTGTGTAAGCGGCTCTAGGACTCTTAGCTCATCTGTGTTCCCTGCCTCCCACTAAGCCCTGCTAAATCTACCAACTGCATGCAGCACATCCCGAGCTTAACAACCCTGTAGGGGGATGAGATCATGGTTTCATGGAAGGAAGGAGAACCATTGTCTGTCTCATGTCCACTACTTCTCCACGCCTTTGCTGCCCCAGGTACCTCAGCGTTTCCTCAGCTGTCTCTGTTTCTCTTTTCCCCCAGGCTGGAAGGAACCAGACTAACCCAGGATCCCTCAGAAACAAGTGGCTGTGCACCGTATGTCGAGAAAGAAAGATGGTAGGCAAAGGGTGAGAGAGGGGGGACTGCATCCCCCAGGGCCCAGCACTCCTCTTCCTGTATGGAGTCCTGTGGAGAGGCTGTGATGCTTGGCCTTCACACCCACACAAGGAAGGCCTTGCTGTGAGCTGCAGATGGGAAATGTTAGGTCCTGAAGGCAGCATCAGCTCAGACACCATAGGACAAACCTACCCCATTTCAACAAACCACAGGTGAGCCATGGTGGTGGACCACAGGGAAAGAGATGAGGTGAACCACTTTTTCTACATTGCTACACCATTGTAAGAAGGTTCTAGAGGTTATGGAGCTACCTCTCTTCATTTCACATTTCCCCAATGTACACACACACACACACACACACACACACACACACACATTCTCTTCTACCATTACATTCAGAAAACACTTAATCTTTGGGCTCAGCAGTAATTCAGTCAGTCAGCACCTCAGAAGATAAAGTGGGGGCCAGGGAGATGGCTCAGTAGAATAAGCGCTTCCCTGGCAAGCACAAGGGCCTGAGTTCAATCCCCAGTTTCACCGAAAAAAAAAAGAAGATAAACTGGGAAGAGATTTGATGGTAGATTCTATGTACTGAGGGTCTGAGCAGGCATGGCCATCTGGGGTGTGGTGATTAAGGAGTGTTAAGAAAAGGGAGAGGATCACCAGGGGTGTGGAAGAAACAAACCCAAGGCTCTGCCACTTTCAGAGTTGCCAGAAAAAGAGGCTTGTTTAGGAAAGATGTGGTACCAGGTTGCAGTTAAGGCCTTGGGTAACGTAAGGGTTAGGGTCAGCATTAGGATAGCTGTTAGGGTAAACACAGGCTTGGTTAAGGGTGATCTGAGTATGCAGTTAAGTTTAGAGTAGGGGGTGGGGCCAATCTCTTCAAGTCTAGTATGCTGTGATTCTTCTTTGACCTGGGGAGGAAGTAGGGATAAATATGAGATGAAATGAAGGGGAAAAGATGGAGATAAACAAAAGGTACAGAGAGATTCCTTTCCTGGGTTCGTGGCAAAATGCTTCAGGCTAGCAGCAGAAGGAATAGAGCGGCAGTTTTGTGGAATTCTTGTGTGGGAATTGGAATTTTAACCAAAGCTACCAGTAATGATGCACTCTTAAAAAGTGTACTGTGTATTCTAGCTGGGACATTTAAAACAAGTTTTCCACTCACTTAAGATCACACAGTTCAATCTTATAACAGGTCGGGATTCCTTGTAGTCTTATTCCTGGAGTCCCAGGGAGAATGTGCTGGCTCCAGGGTTGAGCTGGCGTGTCCTGTTGGCACACTTGGGACCTGAACAGCTGTCTTGTTTCTCAGAACCACTTCTTTGGCTTTTGCCCTTGCAGAGCATGTGACAGGAGAGACATTAAGAAGGAAAACCATATACTGTGGTTTTCCCACTTTTGTAGCTTCTAGAAAGAAGGTGTTCAAGCACAAAGCACCCAAGAACCTCCCCCACTGCTGTGCTGTGAAACCGCAGGCAGTTAGGAAACCACGGGACACGCTCTTGCCACATAGAGAAGGACTTTGACATCCTTGATGCCTTTCTGGGAGCTGCC
>PVKA01028314.1:0-11218 GCA_004027165.1 Ctenomys sociabilis
AGGAAAAGGATTTTGTGTTCCAAAGTATGAAAGAAAATAACTGTCAACCAAAAACAATATAATTGAAAAAGATAAGTATCTTCATGAAAATGTGAAGCTGTATAAATCTAACTGAAAAAGTAGAGACACAAAAAATCAACTATTAATACAAAATATAATAAACAACATCAAAATATAATATTAATATAATATACTAATATTAATATCATAATATAATATTAATACAAATATTAATACAAAAATCAAATAACAGAATATTCAAAATAATTAGAAGAAAATTAACTAAATCACAGCAGTAAGAAGTTCTTACCTATAACTAACAATATTTTTTGTGTGTGTTTTGATATTGAATGCAAGTGAACTAAATTCTCCAAAAGATATGGACTAGGTAAATGGGAAAAATAACTACACTCAGATGTGCTTCTGAGAAATTCAATTCACCATAAGCTTTACAGAGATTAAACATGGGAAGATGAAAAATGATACATACCAAGCAAGCAGAAACCTGAGCAAGAATAGCTATATAGGGCCAGCCAGATAGCTCAGCAGACTAAAGCACTTGCTTAGGCAGACACAGGGACAGAGGTTCAATTCCCTGCATGCTGTGCCAGCCCCACCTCTGGGGTGCGCTGAGACCATGAATGAGACTAGGCATGGTGGCACACACCTGTAATCCCAGCACTTGGAAGGCTGGAAACAGAAGGATCACTATGAGTCCATTCTGTGTAGTGAGATCGTGTGGATAATGTCCTAAATACATAAAAAAAGGAATAGTTATTTACTTAGTAACTGATTTTGAAAAGACTTTCAGATAAAAGTTATAGGAAGAGAGAAAATATCTCTTTGTAGCCTTCAAGGGATCAACTCAATATTAAGACATACCATTGTTATCAATATACATCTAATATTGAAGCACCTTATTTTATAAAATAACACTTCAAAAAAAAAAAAGGATTGGTCATTTCTAATACAACAGGATGGAATTTTGACAATGAAAGGATCATATAAACCTCCCTAAAATAGGGACAAAAGAATCAGAATTAAATTATAGTATACTTTAAATAGACTCAAAACATATTTACAGAATATTCTAGCCAACATCTGTAGAATACACATACAATTTTTTTTCTTTTATGTACTTATTTTATGTTAGTAAATGTTTTGTTACATGCTTACATTCCTCTCATGGAGTTGGAACATAACACAACTTTTCTTTCTTTCTTTCTTTTCATTTTTTTTTTTTTTGCAGAACTGGGGAACTCAGGCCCTTGTGCTTGCCAGGGAAGCACTTATTCTACAGAGCCAGGGGCTGGGGAGATGGCTCAGTGGAATAAGCATTTCCCTGGCAAGTGCAAGGGCCTGAGTTCAATCCCCGGTTCTGCAAAAAAAAAAAAAACAAAAAACAGACAAACAAAAAGACCTCAGAATCTACAGAACCATCTCCCTAGCCAAACACAACTTATTTTCTTTTTTCATCCCCTTTCACATCTGTTCTTCCATCTGTTGATGCACCTTATATCAGAGAAGTATCTATCTCTGTACTTCCTGCTATCTTTTACTTTTCCTTTAGTTACAATTTGGTTTTCTCATAAAAGAAAAATCATGTGATATTTAAACTGCTTCATTTATTTCACTTAGCATGATGATCTCAAATTATATCTATTTTCATACAAATGACAAAGTTTGTCTTTCTTTATAGCAGAGTTGGACTCCATTGTGTATAAATAGCACATTTTCTTTATCCATTCGGCTGTTGATGGACATATATGTCCTGTTTATAAGATGTAGCTATTATAAATTGTCTTTCTATAAACATGGGAACATGTTTCTGTAAACATGTTACAGTTATCACTGTAACACAATATCTGTAACTCTTTGGAGAAGATACTTAGAAGGGAAATACCTGGGTCAATGGGATTCTAGTTTTGGTTTTCTGATGAATTGGCATACTGATTTCCATAATGGTTGTACTAGTTGACATTCCCTCCAACATTATAGAAATGCATCTTTTCTTTTTAGCCAGTCAGCATTTGCTGCTGTTTGATCTCCTGATGAAGGCCACTTTTTTTCTGGGATAAGGTAGAATTTTAATGTTGTATTAATTTCCATTTCTCTAAAGGTCAGTAATATTAAGCATTTTTCATGCATTTTTTTCCCATTTGTCCTTCTTTGTGAACTAGTTTTTGATTCCACTTGCCAATTTTTTATTGGGTCTCTTATTTTGGGAATTAATTTTTTTATAACAAGAAAAGTTTTATTTAGTTTACCATTTTTGGAGGGACAAAGTCCAAGTATGGGCACAGGGTGGACAGAGGGTAGGTACTGTTTGACTTCTGTTAAGAAAGGTAGATGATGGTGCATCCTGGCTGGTACACCTATAAAGCAACAGGCATATCTCCGAGTAGAGCAGTAATAAGACAGGGATCCCACAGTCCTTTTCAAGTGCACACCCTCATGACTGAGGACCTCACTCCATGTCTTACAGGCCCTCTGAACCCTCTGCAAACATAGTCCTGGGAACCGAGCCTTTAGTGAATAGGCCCTCTTGATACACGCTAATCCATAGCAAAGATAGTGTGTATTTATTTGGAATTGCTCTTGTCCATTCCTGATACAGCACCCAAGAATTCAATTGAATTCTTTCTGTTAACTTTGTATCCTGCAATAGTCCTATTATATATTAGTTTCTGTTGTCCTTATTTTTCAGAGTACATAAATGTGCACATATCAGAGAGACTAAAATCTTGTTTTTATTGGCAATGAAATCTTTTTAGTTCCTTATATATGATAAATGTTATTCCTCTACCTGAGGAAAGATGGCTTTCTTGATAGTGTTAGGGGCTGGAGAGATAGCTGGTGGTCTAAGTGCCTGCCTGGCAAGTGTAAGGACCTGAGTTCAATCCCCAGTACCACATGCCATGCTGCCCCTGAAACCCCAGGGCACCATACCAGCCATTGAAACCAGGTGTGATGACACATGCCTGGAATCCCAGAGCTGGGATATTGATACATGAGGATCACTATGATCCTAATCAGTGTAGGGAAACCCTGTACCAAGTAAATAAATTTATTTATTTAAAAAATTAAAAGACAAAATAGTATTCAGAAAACTGAATAGGTACATGCAGAAGATTCAATCTAGACCCATATCTTTTATATTTAAGTGAAAATGGATCAAGTAAGTAAGTGTTAAAATAGAAACATTTAACCTGCTGGTTTATATAATACATAAAACTCTTGAAGTCATAGGCACAGATAAAGGCTTTGTGAACACATCTCAGGTTTACTATACATAGTATTGAAAAAATCAATAAATGGGATCCTATCAAAGCTTTTCATAGCAAAAGAAATAAACATCAGAGTGAAACTAAAACCTACAGGATCAGAAAAACATTTTTCCAACAAATTATTTAAAAATTAAAATTATAGGGCTGGCCAGATAGCTCAGTGGATTAAAGTGCCTGGAAGCAGGTGCAGGGGCCAGGGGTTCAATCCCTGGGCCTGCTGTGCAGGCCCAGCCCCCAGGGTATGCTGAAATGGTGATTGGGACTGGGCATGGTGGCACCTGTGCCTGTAAGCCCAGCTCTTGGGAAGCTGTAAATAGGCGGATCACTATGAGTCCAATAGTAGTGAGACCTTGAACACCCTATAATCCCTAAAACACAAATAAATAAATAATCAAAATCATATCCTGTATATTTTCTGATCACAATAGGATAAATCAGAGGTTACATGATACTTTAAAACTTACACAGGTACAGGAAGTATGAACAACACATTTTAAACTTTTTATATATCCATGTTTGTAGTTCAAGCAATTTACAATCATGTTGAAAAATGGTTATGTGTATGTACTACATTAGTTTCTCCTTTTTAAAAGTACTTTCTTTCCTTTACTCCTCCCCTACATTGTCCTCCAGTTCTCCTATCCCAGTTTTCATTTGCTGTAGCACCTTTTATGGCCTATGTTTATATTGATTGGGGCTATTAGATTCCTATATATGGCATATATTTATTTTCTTTTTCCCCTTTCTGTCTTCCTCCTGTCTTGACCCTGTTCCCTTGGACCATTTCTCTATTGTAAGTAACCTAACCTCTTATCCTTTTCCATCTATCATTTATAATTTTCTTTACTTTTTTCTTGACTCTCTCTAATGAAAGATACCATATGGTACTTAAACTTGTTTGTCTCATTTCACTCAACATTGTGTTTTCCAGATGCATTTTTCTATAATTTTTTTCCAACATATATCTTAAGTTTGTCATTCTTTATAGCCTAGTAGTATTCCATTACATAGTACCCCATTATATATAAATACCACATTTTCTTTATCCAGTTATCTGCTGATGGGTATAAAGGCTGCTTCAAATATTTAGCTAATACTAATTTGCTGCTATAAACATTGGTGTGCATGTATCATGGTAGTGTGATGACTTAACCATTTTTTCAGAAGATACCTAGCAGGGGGAGAGTTGGCTCATATGCAATGTCTAATTTAAGTATCTAAGACAGTGTGCAAAAAATGTCCATAATGCTTGTATTAGTCTACTCCCCCACCAACAGAGCCGGAGTGTGTTCTTTTCACCACCCCCATGCCAATACTTGCTATTGCTGGATTTCTTCAGGATTACCATTCTTTCTGTCATAAATAGAAATCTTAGCATTGTTCAAATTTGTATTTCTCTAAAGTCCAAACATGTTGAAGATGTTTGCTTTCATTTATTGCCCATTTGGATTTCTTTTTCCTCCGTGAAGTGTTGTTCATTTCTCTCACCCATTTCTTGACTGGGTCTTAGGCGGTCTGAGTTTGTTGAGTTCAGATATTAGTCCTCCACCTGTGGATTAACTGGCCAAGACCTTTCCCCTTTCTTTAAGTTTCCTCTTCATTCTACTGATTGATTCTTTAGCTGTACAAAAGCTTTTTAATTTTTAAAAATCTCATCTGTTGATTCTTTTTATGTATCTTGTGCAACAGAAGTTCTGCTCTGAAAGTTCTTTGCTACATCTGTGGTTTCAAATGTTTTTCCTACTTTGTCTTCCAATTAATTGAATATTTCTAGGGCTGGTGAAAGAGCTCAGGGGACTAAATCGCTTGTTTAGGCAAGGGCAGGGACCCCCACTCGATCCCTGGCACCGCATGCTGCATCAGTCCTGCCCTCAGGGCACACTGAGCCCACCGGGGTGCAGGCATAGCTACACACACCTGTGATCTCAGCACTGGGGAGGCTGAAAACAGAAGGATCACTACAAGTCTGAGCTGTGTAGCGAGACCCTGTAACAACCAAATATATTTTTAAAAAATTAAAAAGAATATTTGTTCAAACAGAAACATGAATCAATGGATACAGAATCTTCTTCAGACATATTCAACTATCTAATCTTTAAAAAGGGCCCAGGAAGTTCAAGGAGTCCCAGAACGCAGATCCTTGCCTGGGTAGGGATCCAAAATTAATATTTAGATCTATGATTCATTTTGATTTTAATGTATTATATAGTGAGTGATAAGGGTCAAATTTCATCCTTCGATAAACAGAGATCCATTTTTCCCAACATGTGCTTTGCTTGCCCCCCCTTTTTTCCTTTAAATTTTTATTTATTTATTTATTTATTTATTTATTTATTTATTATTTTTTGGTGGAACTTGAGATTGAACTCAGCCCCCTTGTGCTTGCCAGGGAAGCATTTATTCCACTGAATCATCTCCCCAGCTCTCCTTTAAAATTTCTTTAATGAACAAGAAATAGTATAGAAAATCTGCCAAATCACATCAATTAACTTGTTAGTGGTTGTGATCCAGGAAAGATCACTGTCTGTCCATGTAAATTACTTGGACATTTTTGCAGGTGGTGTCTGGGCCCATGAATGAGCATGGGCTGTGGGTTCATCATTACATGGTCCAGAAGTAGAACCAAAGGTGTACTTGGCAGGCTTTGGGTGTCCTTCAGTCTCAGGGCTGGGCTGAGATAGGGATTCTCCTGTAAAGGTCTATCTGTTTTTGCTTTGGTGACCGTTGACAGTTCTCCCAGGTCCGGCCACCCCTACCCCAGTCTGCCCAGCATACACTCATCAAACTTTACTTGCTCTTTGCTACAGTTATGAAATAGCTGCTGGTCAGTAAAACTCAATACAGGTCTGGTACTGTGTAAAAGGTTCTGCATGGTGGTGCTTTATCTGCCTAAAGAGGGCCAGAGCACACTTACTGACTAGCTTGCCTTCCTCTAAACACCACCTCAGGTCCTTCTCTTCCCACAGGCACAGCATGCACTACTCCTTATTGGCCTTGTTGCACTAGCCCTGTAGTGATGTGGGGAAGCTTTCAGTAGAGCTAACTTTCACCTCATCCACTTTTAGCTCTTTCAGAGTGGGTACCTCCACTATCACCAGCATGACGGTGGCAGCCCCTACCCAGGCAAGGAGCCCTTAGCTGCATACCAGGACTCCTTGAACTTCCTGGGCCCTTTTTAAAGGTCAGATAGTTGAATATGTCTGAAGAAGATTCTGTATCCATTGATTCATGTTTCTGCTTAAACAATGCCTTTTAAAACAAATCACTGTCATAGAGAAATAACAGGGAGATTTAAAAATTCCTTAAAAAATGAAAATGGAAATTAAACAAAACAGTTTATAAGAATCAAAATAGCGATATAAAAATAAAGGTTTATGAAAATAAATATCTACACTGAAAGACAAAAAGTTTAAATGATGCATCTCAAGCAACTACAAAACAAATAACTCAAACCACAAATCAGTAAAAAGAAAGAAATTATACATATTGGAACAGAGAAAGATTGACATAAAATTTACAGAATACCAGTGAAGTAATTCTTCATAAGGATAAACAAATTGACAAATTTCAGCTAACCCAATCAAGACAAAAAGACATAAATAAATAAAATGAGAAGTAAAAAAGGAGAAATTACAAATGGTACCACAAAATTATACAAAGTCATTGATGATTATTTTTGAAAACCATATACTAACAAATTGGAAAACCTAGATAAAAATGGACATATTTTGGATACAAATTTCCTACCAAAATTTAACCTTGGGGACATTAAAAAACCGAATAGGGAGCCAGGGAGATGGCTCAGTGGAATAAACACTTCCCTGGCAAGCGCAAGGGTCTGAGTTCAATCCCTGGTTCCACCAAAAAAAAAAAAAAAAAATGAATAGACTGATGACAGATAGTAAAATTTAATCACTAATAAAATATCTTGCCCAAGATGGGATGCCTTCACACTAAATTTTCCCAACTTTTAAAGATTTAGTTCTAGTTCTTCCCAAACTATAGCAATGAATTGGAAAGGAGGGAACTCTTCCAAATTAATTTTATGAAGCAAGAATTACTCTCTGAACCAAGCTCATAATGGTTCAACCTACAAAACAAAATACACAAGAATAGATTGAGGAAAGTAAATACAAAAACCCCAACAAAAATTCTAGCAAATGAAATTCAAAGCACATTAAAAAGATCATTCACCATGATCAAGATGTTTCTATCACAGTGATGCAAAAAGAGTTAAAACATCCAAATTGATCAATATAGTACATTACATTGACAAAAAAATGGGAATTAACATAATCTGATAATCTCAAAGGGCACAGAAAAAGGATTTGATGAAAATCACCACTCTTCTTTCATTAGAAAAGCCCTGAACAAATTATGTATAACAGGATCACACATCAATAGCACAAAGGCTGTATATGACAAAATCATAGCTAACATCATATTGAGTTTAGGAGAACTGAAAGCATTTCTGAATGAAGACAGGGGAATACACTCTCACTACTCCTACTGAATAAAGGAAGTCTTAAACCTACTAGTTAGGAAAAAGAAAGAAAGAAAAAAATGCATTCAAAGATAATTTAATTATTTCTTTTTTTCAGATGATATGGTCATTCACATATAATAGATATTAATGCACACACATACCTATATGAGAGAGAGAGAGAAGCCTAAATACACTCCACCAAAAGATCATTAGAAGTAGTTAATGAATTCAGTAAAATAGCAAGATAGAAAACCAGCACACAAAAATCAGTGACTTTTTAAGTACACCGGTAATGAAGTTGCTGATAGAAAAGAGAAATAGATCTTATTCAAAGTATTAGCAAAAATGTAGGGGAATAAAAAACAATAAAAGTTGTCTGATAAAAATTACAAAACAACAAAACAAATAATTGAAAATTTGAAAAATGGAAACACCTTATACTCAAGGTTTGAAAGCACTGGTATTGTTAAAACGTTCATATAACCCAATATGATCTACAGATTCAGTGGAATCTCCATCATAATAACAATGACATTCCTTATGGAACTAGAAAAACTATTTCAAAATTTACAAAGATGGGGCTGGTGAGATAGCTCAGTGGTCTAAAGCACCTCCTTAGGCAGGCACAGGGGACAGGGGTTTGATCCCTGGCACCACCTGCTGTGCCAGACTTGCCCTCAGGGTGGGCTGAGCTGGCAAAAAAGAAAAAAAGCACAAAGATGTAAAAACAACCCCAAATATCAAAAGGTACTTTTAGCAAAATGAGCAAAACTGAAGGCATTACAATACCTGATTTTCAAGAGATACTCCAGAGCCATACCAATGAAAACAGTATGATATTGCCATAAAAATGGACACAGATATCAAATGAACAAAGCAGAGATTAAAAAAATAAATCTAAGTATATAGAACAAATGGCTCCTTTTCAAAGTCTCAAAAGCATGCATTAGAGAAAGCACTACCTCCCCAATAAATAGTGCTGTGAAAATTAGATTCATACAGACCTACATGCAGAAGATCGAAATTTGACCCCCTCTATTTTTAGGACCTTTTTTAAAAAATTAATTTTATTGAGAAACAAGTAGCAATGAGAACAACTAATAGGACAGTTTCAATAATTAATACAATGCATATTGTTGTCTTCATAATGATTATTCACCATACAAGACGCAGACATGATATCCTGTCCAAACACTATTAGTACAATTCTTTCTTCTCATTGAATTAAGAGAAAGTAGCTGTATATCTATCCTAACTATTTTGTGTATACAGATACAAAATGGTCCTTCATTTGTATCCCCTTTTTTTGATTAGTTTTGTCAGATATGGGTAGTCCACTGCCATTTAAATATTGTAGATGCATGAATTCAGCAAAATAATCCAATACGGTCCACTAGTTCATAATAGTAGTAGGTATTTTTTATTCTTCATGAAAATCAACTCAAAATTGGTAAAAGGTCTAAGTGCATGATCTTAGAGTCTGCTACTGAAAGGAAATGTGGGGAGAACAGTTTAAGATATTGGTATCTTAAAACAGTTTAAGATTTTTAATTGAATCCTGAAATTCAGGAAATAAAAACAAAAACTTGCAAATGGTATTATACTAATAAGATTCTGAACATCAAAAAGAAATAAGAGTAAATAATTCCTATTGACTGTAAATAAATATTTGCTATTTAGCTGACAGAATACTGATACCCAAAATGTATAAAGATATCAAAAACCAAAAACAGATATAATTTAAAAATAAGCAAATAAGCTGAATAGATCCTTCTCAAAAGAAAAATATCCAAAAAGCTAAGGAATACATGAATAAAAAAGTTCACTACCTCTATCCACCAAAGAAATGAAAATCAAAACTAAAATAAGATATCTCCATTAAGAAAGAGCCTTTTAAATAAATGGTGCCAGAAATTCTTGCTTTCCAAGAGGCTGGGAAGATGGCTCAATGGAATCAGTGCTTCCCTCGCAAGCTCAAGGGCCTGAGTTCAATCCCCACTTCTGCCAAAAACAACAACAGCAACAACAAAAAACTAGCTTTCCACAGGTAGAAGGCTTAAAATAGACCCATGCCTATCACTATGCACAAAGAAACAGTCAAAATGTATCAAATACTAAAATACTAAAAGTGAACTGCTAAATCTTCTGGAACAGAAAGTATGTGGAAGCATTAAGGACATAGGGGTAGGTAGAGAGTTCATGAACAAAAATCAAACTCCACAGGAAATACTTCAAAGGAACCACAATTGGGATCTCATCTTTTTGAAAAGGTTCTGAACATCAAAAGAAATCACCAACAGAGTAAAAAGAAAATCCATGAAGTGGGAGACAACTAAAGCAGACATTCCATCAGACAAAGGACTCCTCTCTAGAACAAGAAAAGAATTTTTAAAAATCATGCTTCCAAAATTTTAAGACCCAATCCAAGAATGGCCATCTGAGATGAATATACACTTCAAAAGTGAAGAGATACAAATGGCAAATAAATATATGAAAAATATTCAACGTCATTGGTCATTCAAGAGTTTCAAATTAAAACAATGCTGAGATGCCATCTTACTCCAGACAGAATGGCTATCATCAAGAAATCAACCAATAACAAATGCTAGAGAGGCTGTGGGGGAAAAGGAACCCTTCTCCACTGTTGGTGGGAGTGCAGGCTGGTAAAGCTATCATGGAAATTAGGGTGGAGACTCCTCAAAAAGCTAGGATTCGAAATCCTTTTCAAGCCAGCTATTCCCGTCCTAGGTATTTTTCCAAAAGAACTGAAATCATCATACCTCAGTGATATATATGAACTCATGTTTATAGCAGTGAAATTTGTCATGGTTAAATCTTGGAAACAACCCAAATGTCCATCAACTGAGGAATGGATAAAAGAGATATGGTATTTTTACAAATTGGAGTAGTATTGATCTATAAAAAAGATAAATTTGAGGCTTTTGTTTATATACAGATGAAGCAGGAGACTGCATCAGTAAGTGAAATAAATCAGATCCATATGTGCACACACCATATTAACTCGCTAATGTGAGAACCTGAAAGGGTAATGAAAATCTAAATATAAAAAGTACAAGTACTCTGAGAGGGAAAGAAATTATTCAATGGGAAGGAAAAACTAGGATGAGGACAAGGACAAATGAAAATAGGAAAAATGCATTTAGGTATATATGCAGAACAGTTGTCAATTTCTGCTGGTCTTTTGAGAGAATCAATCAATGCTTAATTTTTTTCCTGTGATTTCATTCCCTCTTTTGATTTCTTATAACTCATTCGTTATTGTTTTCTTTTTTTTCCTTAAACAAATCTTACATGTTTATATCTGATAATCTGAACAACTAAATGGAAGATAGCATCATGCAATACAGCAACTATTGGTGATTTCCTATTACTTTGTTTAGTGAAATCTTGTATTGTTTCTAATTTTCTTCCTCTTGCCATTTTG
>PVKA01028314.1:11318-29631 GCA_004027165.1 Ctenomys sociabilis
TTTTTTTTTTTTTTTTTTTTTTTTTTTTTTTTTTTTTTTTTTTTTTTTTTTTTTTTTTTTTTTTTTTTTTTTTTTTTTTTTTTTTTTTTTTTTTTTTTTTTTTTTTTTTTTTTTTTTTTTTTTTTTTTTTTTTTTTTTTTTTTTTTTTTTTTTTTTTTTTTTTTTTTTTGGTGGAACCAGGGATTGAACTCAGGCCCTTCTGCTTGCCAGGCAAGCACTTATTCCACTGAGCCATCTCCCCAGGCCCTATTTTGTATTCTTTAAAAATTAAAAAAAATAGATCTCTATAAAAACAACAAATTCTCAAGGACCTTAAGACAAAAGAACACCTGTACACCACAAGTGGTGATGTAACTTAGTACAGCTGTTACAGAGAACAGTAATAAGGTTCTTCAAAAAATTTTGAGCAAATCTACCACACAATACAGCTATCACACTTGGGGGTATATATCAAAAGCGTATGAGAGCAGCATACCAAAGAGATATTTGCATACTGATGTTTACTGAAACACTGTTCACAGTAGTTAAGATACGTAATCAGCCTAGGCATTCATGCACAGATAAAAGAAAATGTAGTATGTATTTACAATGGAATGCCATTCAGCTATAGCCAAGAGGGAAATTCTATCATTTGCAGAAAACCTGATGGAGTTGCAGAAAAGTATGTTAGGTAAAATAAGCCAGACACAAAAACAACAAGAGCCATTTGTTTTCTCACATGTGTAAAAGTTAAAAAGAGCCTAACTGAAGGCGGAATGGTGACTGTTAGAGATGCGGAAGGGTAGTCAGTGGGAGGGGTTGGAAAAGGGTGGTGAAACTGGATATGTGCCCACTGTACATTGTATGGAATTATCACCATGAAACTGACTAGTTAGTACAATTAATAAATGTTAATCAAAATTTAAAGTACAAAATAAAAAGCAATAAAAGAAAATTTTAAAAATAAAAATTCAACCCAGAATCCATATGTAGGAAGGTAGCTTTCAAAATTGGAGTCGAATACACTTTAGCTAGCAAAGCAAAAACAATGTATCAATGTATCACTGGCAGGTGCACTATAAAATGAGTCTGAAAGAATAAAGTACTTCACACAGGAGGGATATGATAACATACAAATATGGTTTTACAAGAAGGAATGATTAGTATCACAAATAAAATCTTACTGAATTTATACAAAAGACATTTTCATCAATGAAATCTATAGGAAACATAATTGATAAATGCAAATGGTAATGCATATTTAGAGCATCTATGGAAGTAATTTAATAAGCATAGATCATAGTGGTTGCATAGAACTTTGAAATGTGCAAGTAGTAGGCCTACTTTCCTATGCTGTCAAGGCAGTGTAATGATTTCCCTAAAAAATAAAGTTGGTATACTAGTTGCCCAGGAGTGCTATAACTTCTACAAACTAGATGACTTAAGACATTGGTGGAGGCCAGCGAGATGGCTCAGTTGAAAAGCACTTCCCTGGCAAGCACAAGGGCATGAGTTCAATCCCTGGCTCTGAAAGAAAAAAAATTGGTGGATTTGTTGTTCCACAGTTCTAGAGGGTAAAAGTCTTAAATCCAGGTTGACATGGGGCAATGCTCCTTTTGAAATTTGTAGGAGCATTATTTCCCCTTCTTGTCCGATCATTGGTCTGCAGTCTTCAACATTTCTTGACTTGTGACTGCATAATTTTATTTTCTTCCTTTATCATATGGCTTTCTCTCAGTTTTCTGTGTGGGTATGAGCCACACTGGTGAGAGGATGACCACACACTACTGTGAACTTATGCTTGGTTATACCTGCAGGGTCCCTTTTCCAAGTAGGAGGCATTCTGAGGTCCTAAAAGTTAGGAATTCAACATATCTTTTCTGCACATGGCATAATATATCTCATGACAGTTGAAATTTCGTGAAGACATTTCCTTGACAAGTCGGCTGAATCCTGGTATCTTTAGAGCATAAACATACAGACCTTTTGTTGTGTTGTTATTTACACAAATGTTGAATTTTTTTCAGTACACTAGAACATGGCTCAGTATTGTATAGTACATGTCTGGATTCCAAGATCCTCTGAATAATTTTTGAAAAAAAAAAAAAAAACAACTTCACAAAAATCTCCAACCCATACAGAACTGCTACGCTTTTAGAGACAATAGACAATTAAATGGTCAAATTCAAATTTAAAGACAATCTAGTAATAAACTAGCATCTTTAAATATTGATAAATTATTCTGAATACTATAAGGAATGCCAAGATGTAGTCACTCCACACATTACCTTACAGGTAACTTAGGCCTCTTGTCTGTAACTCACATCATGAGAGAATGTAGTCATCAAGCAAGCATTAGGCCATTCACAGGATGCTCACTAGACTTCTCCCCTGCCAGGAAACACAACATACAGTTTTCAAGCATAGAAACAACTTCTCCCATAAGGACTCCTCATTTTTAATTCAAGCCACACTGATATGAAAGAGATAAAAAATAAAGCCTAAAACATAAATTGTAGATGAGTGTAGGAGGCAGTAAAGAAAGGGTAAAACAAAAAATAAAAAGAACTTTATACTCAGAAAATCTTTACTTTTATCAAAATTGGATATTGGAGGACATTTTAGAAGGAATAAGGCAGAAGTAAAATTAGAACACATATTCAAGTGGCAATGTTTGGACAAAACACAAATTTGAAGTCAAACAATACCAAGTTTAATCCTAGCCAAAGCATTAAGAATTTACTAAAAATATTGCATATTGTAAGAATTCAGTGAATTTAAATGTGGTTATGTTTTTATCATTACAGTCATAAATCAAATTATACACACCAAATATTTAATAAAAATTGTCCTATTATAAAACCACACATATCAAATAATTGTTAATTGTTGTTACAGTGAAGACAGAGAAGGCTGTGGCTTGCAGAGTATTAAGAGATTTATCAACTATGCAACTACATGTTGCCACCAGAGAACTGCTAATCCAAACAACATGCTAAATAGCTCTGGGATTTTGAAATGTGGTAGAAACAGAATCTCTTTCTTTTCCTTGATGACAATATCCAAGTTTTATTTTATAACACCTGTGAATCAGTGTGACTGATGATATTCTCAGCTACAAAAAAGAGCCTGTCACCCAGGTTTGGTCACTCAGAGCACTGTTTTCTATGACCTCAGCAAGTTTTTGGTGAGGTAAATGGAACCTCAATCAGAACAGTTCGATACATTTTTAGGAATTTATTAGAACAACTGGTGAAAGAAGCTGTCTCAGGGCTAGAATAGATAAAATGGGTGGTCTATAGTCATGTAAGTTATAGCAGCCCTTGCATAAGACCGGTAACTGAGCAGTGAAGTTGGTTCTTCAATATGGAAAAAAGCAAAGTCAAAAAGTACAGAAAAAGGTATTTATTTATTTGTTTGTTTGTTTGTCTACAGGGTGTTCAGGGTCTCATTACTAGATCAGACTCATAGTGATCCACCTGTTTTCAGCCTCCCAAGAGCTGGGGCTTGAGGTGTGTGCCACAATGCCGTCTCAATTGCTGTTTTAGCATGCCCCAAGGGTGGGGCAGGGCCCTGCGATGGAATCCCTGGCCACTGTGTCTGCTTGCAGGTGTTTTAATCTGCTGAGCTATTTGGCGGGCCTGAAAAAGGCATCCTTAATGATATAGCCCTATTAAAGAGGCGGAGGGGCTGTGGCGGTAGCACAGTGGTCTAAGCACCTGCCTGACAAGTTCAAGGATCCAGGTTCCATTCCTGGTACCACATGCTGTGCTGCCCCTGCAACCCTAGGCACTCTGTACAGGCCACTGAAATCAGCTGGGGTGGCACACCCCTGTAATCCTAGCACTGGGCAGGCTGAGACAGGAGGATTACAAGGAGTCTGAGCTGCAGAGTGAGAACCTACACCAAATTAATTAAATTAAAAAATAAAGAGTTGGAAATGGTAGGTAAGCAATCTTTGTACTTTCTCACATTTTTCATTTTCTAATATGGCTTTCACTGTAGCCATATGCCATTTATGATCAGTAGTATTTTATCACATATGAAGTATGTCATTTAAATGCCAAAGGACCTGATAGTAGGCACCAATAATCCAAGGTCTGTCATTTCATTGACTGTGGAAATGGTGGAGCCACAGAACAAAATGATGGCAGCACAGATCGTAGCACCTCTGAGAATATATAACATTGTTACCTCTCAACCTGCATCAGCAGGACCAGAAATATTAAGGTCTCAAATGCTAACTCAGAGATAAAAATAAACTGACCGCAGAAATAAGAAGTCACCAAGCAGGACCACAGAAAATAGGATAGTTGGGCAAAATTGTCCACATACGACTGAGATGAATAGAAATAATATTGAGCTAATACAACATTTTAGAGCCAAAGTGAGAGCAGAGGAACATAAACAGAAGTCAAGTACAGCTCAGAAGAAATAATTACCCAAAATGGGAAATCAATGTTTGATAAATTGCCTAATAGTAGAATGTCTTAGTCAGAATACTCAATAAATCAAGAGTGGAAAGATGAGATTAATGTCAAGGAAATTAAAGTTAAAAGTGACATTACTGAACAAGAAAATAAAATTTAAAAGTAACTTATGAAATTTATGAAATAAATGAAGCAGAAATATAATTAGAAGCATAAAGGGTAAGAACAGATCATTATAGGAAATGAAATTATTGGTATAGAGAAAATCTTACACCAACCTTGTAAAAGGTGAATTGGAAAAAATATCAGTTCAACAAAAGGGAAACTAACAGGTACTGAAAAAGAGTGCAATCTAATATAAGGCTAATTGATGTTTCTGAAGTAAAGCTATATAAAACTAACATAAAATAAATGCACATTAGCTTTAAAATTTCTAAAATGAATAAAGACAAATCCTGGTTCTTATATGTTAAAAATATAACATTGTATCATAGAAAAATATGACAATAAAACAGTGAACACCAGATACAACTTTGGTAATGAGTACTGCTGATATTCAGAAAAAGGATAAAAAAATTAAAGGGAATAATAATAGGTGGACTTAATATTTCCATAAATTTCAATTAATTCCAGAAGACAACAATATTGTCATTTGCATAATAATTTATATGCTATAAGTTTATATACCCATATAAAGTTTGAGGTACTGCAGAGATGACAGAATAGCATTACATACAGCAATATGCCTATCATATTTAGAAGTAGCTAGTTTGAGAGTACCAACCTGAGTTGAAAACAGAATAGAAGAGAACTTGAGTTTTTCAGGAAAATATAATTACTTTTCCATGGAATATATCCACGTAAGGTGGAATCAAACCTAAAACTTTGGAAATTAAAAAGCTGTGCCAAAATGAATTGCCCATAAACATTGCTGAACTTAAAGGTTGAAAGGAGTTACTTGATAGAACTCTAACCACAGTCCCTTAATGTAATATTCATTTCATACTTTGGTGAACTACAGAATCCACTACAATGATTATATGTGAATTTTAAAAGCCATTAGATTAATTTTTTCAAAAAATTAAATAAACTAAAAAACTATTTTTTTAAGTTTTAGGGGATACCCATATGTGTTTCAGTCATTCAGCTCAATACTATTAAATTTTGTTTTTAATTTTCACAAAATAGTATTTTTAAAGTTTGCAAAATAGCATTTGCAAAATGAACCCTAGTTAATTCTCCTTCATGAAATATAAATTAAAGAAACCAAAATAACTCATAAAAATGGCACAGCATTAATGAAAAGCACAAACATTAAAAGTTAAATTGATGAATGGAGTGTACATAGAGGACTTTATAAAATCCAGATCATATTTTTATTGTTGTTTATTCTATTAATGTATTTTTATCAATACATGTCTGCAATACACAATGATTATATTTATCATGAAGAGGTTTTATGTGTGTAAAACACATCTCAACTCTTTTTCATCCTCTACTCCTTACTGTTACCTTCACATTTGAAAAAGGTTTACTTCCATTTTCTTGATTCTTTCTTATAATTCTTTCCATTCCTCTCCTGTCTCTTATTCCCTTTTTAATCTGAAAAGGTTCTACTTCTTGTTCTCTATCCTTTATCTTGCTTTTTATTTATATTTTGAGTTTCTCATGTAAGAGAAACTATGCGATACATAAACGTGTGCTTATTTCATTTAACATTATGGTCTGTAGGTGCATTGTTTACTTACAAATACCTCAATGTCATCCTTTTTATGGCAGAATATATTCTTAGAAATATATATCGTACATATATCCAGGAATTACCACACTTTTGAGTTAGACTACAAACTCTTACTTCTAGCCTGGCCTGATGTCCTGAACATGCAGGAAATGAATGCTAAACCCAGTTGCAAACTGTTAGAGGACTCAACATACTGAGCTCTTCTTAATAAGACTAGAAAATTCATTGATTCAAAGTGTTGAAGGAAATCTCACTCCAATCGTTACTGAATTAACTAAGCAGAACACTCATTTGCTATCCATAACAACAAATGCAGACTCTACAAAGTCACAAAATAAATGACACAAGTTGTAATATCAAAAAGTAGTGACAACAACAAATCCTAAAAAAAGGAGATCTCAATTTGATTTCCAATGTTGTCTTTCACATTATGTTATTTTTTTGTTCAGTTTTTAAGGACAATAAAATATGTGACATGCAAAGTAACAGGAAAAAATTGCAGACAGAAGTTGCCTCTGACGAAGTTCAAATTTGAGCTCACTAAACAAAGACTTAAATGAGCTGTTATGTAAGTGCTGAGCTAAGAGAAAATAGGAGAAAGAAGACTAAAGAATTAAAGGAAGCTAAGAATAATGTCTCAATAAATAAAGAATATCACTAGAAAACATAGAAATTATTATTTAAAGAAACCAAATAGACTTTTATAGGTGAAAATATAACAGAAATTTAAAGAAATTGTTAGACTAGTCAGTTAGCATATTTGGACACAGAAAAAAAGTGAATGAACTAGAAATTCATTGAATTTTATATAGGATATGCACAAAGATTCACATTCAGAAACATTAAAGCTTTGAAAGCTAAACCAGAGATATAGTCTTGAAAGCATTATTTTGGAGACACATGTATAAACTCCAATAGAATAGCTTTAGAATTATGAGAGCTAAAAGTGCTTGTGGTTGTGCCTCAGAAATTATGAGCATATCATTGGACAGTGAAGAAAAGGGGATTTTCATTACCAAGAGGAAGAGAATTTGTCAAAATTATGTTACCACTTTTAATGAAATGTAAAGCTTTTGAGGGATGAACTTGAAAATTTAATTGAAGAGATTAAAGTTCAGTGTGCAAGGTATAACCTTTTTTGCTTTTCATTGTTCATAGTAAAATATGAAAGATAAATTGAAGCTTTTTATGCACATATGAAACACAATTTAATGATTTCAAAAAATTTAAACCTACCCATGTAGTATACTCTAAAAAAGACCAAGAGTATGTCTGAACAACCATTTGCTAAGAAATTAAGTGTGTTAAATTGGCAAAAACTGAAAATCTTCACTTTAACATGAGGAACAAGACAAAGACATCCATTGTTACCACTATTATTCAATACAGTTCTGGAAGCATTAGTCAGAGAAAAGAGGTACAAAATTAATAATGATTGGAAAGAAAGAAGTGAAATTGTTGTTATTTGCAAATGACATGATACTTTACAGGGAAGACCCCAAAAGTCCATCAAGAGACTTATAGATTTAATAACCAAGTTCAGTAACATAGCAGGATAAAAAAATCAACAATAAAAAATTAATAGCATTTCTGTATACAGTGAACACACCAAGAGAAAAATTAGAGAAATCACACCTTTCAAAAATAGCATCCAAAAAATGAAATAGTTCAGAATCAATCTAACAAAGGAAGTAAAATGTTTAGATCAAACATGGTTTAAGAAAATGAAAAGATATTCCTTGCTTATGAATAGGAAGTATCAACATTGTTAAAAGGGCCATACTCCCAAAATTGCTATACAGATTCAATGCAATCCCAATTAAAATATCTCACAGATCTAGAGAAAACTTTCCTAAAATTCATCTGGAACTAGTAGAGATCTAGAATAGCAAAAGCAATCTTTGGAATTCAATAGGACAGAATATTGCACCAACAAAGACATGTTTCACTCTGATGAATTTAAAGTTCCTTCATCATCTCTTTTCTCTTTGTCCCTTTCTATTTTTTCCTGTTTTTAGGTCTACAAGGTATTCAGGGTCTCACTACTAGACCAGATTCATAGTGATTCTCCTGCTTACAGCCTCCCAAGTGCTGGGATTACAGGTGTGCACCACCATGCCCAGTCTCAATTGCTGCCTCAGTGTGCCCCAGGGATGGGGCCAGCATAGTAAGCCTGGTGATTGAACCTCAGGTCCCTGGGCCTGCTTGCAGGAACTTTAATCCACTGAGCTATTTGGTTGGCCCCTCTTTTTCTCTTTCTAAAAGGGTCCTACTAGTATATTTTTTAAAATAGGTGACTATTTACAGATTCATTCATGGGTATTTTTCTTAAGGATGAGTCATACCATGGGTCTCATTCATAACAGATTGAGGTGATGTAAATGATAAGAGTGAAGGTATTAACTTGACATTTTGATGATTTTGGAGTTAGATTTGATGCTGGACTAGTTAAAATTTTTTGTGGTTACTTAGATTGGAGCCAATTTTTTTTTTTCTCATGAAGATGACATGCCTTTTGGGAGTGCAAAGTGAAGTCTGTTATTGAATTGTGTCCATTAAAAAGGACAGATTGGCTGAGAAGATAGCTCAGCAGTCTAAGCACCTGCCTGGAAAGTGTGAGGACCTGGGTTTGATCCCCAGTACCACATTCTATGGTAGCCCTGGCAGCATACTGGCCACCAAAACCAGGCATAGTGGCATACAACTATAATCCCAGAAGTGGGGAGGCTGAGACAGGACGTACACTATGAGTCTAAGCTGTGTTGAGGCTGTGTACCAAAGAAATGAATAATGTGGTTTTTAGAAAAGAACAGATTAAAGTCCTAACCCCAAACCTTAAAATGTTACCTTATTTGGAAAGTGGGTCATTGAAGATGTAATTAGTTAAGATGAGGTTCATACTGAGGAATGTTGGAATCTTATATATGACTCCTGTCCTCAAAGGAAGAGAATAGAGAAACACATGAAAATGTAGATATGGCACCAAAATTGGAGTGATACATGTACAAGCCAAGGAATGACTGTAAAGAACAGAAGCTATAGGAATCAAGGAGGAATATTCTAAGGATTTTAGGGTGTGTGTGGCTCTACCAAAGCCTGCAGTTCAGACTTCTACTTCTAGAACTGCAAGACTATAAACTACTGTGGTTTTAAGCCATAATTTATAGAGTTTTAATATGATTTCTTTGAGAAACTAATACACAATTCAATTCAGAAAGTGTGCTGTTTTTCGAAAAATGCTTTGAGATAGTCAGATGCAGAAATGAAACTGGACACTAACTTATTCCAAGTATCAAAAAGTTTCAGAACTGATCATAGCTATAAAAGTTAAAACTCTAAATCTCATAGAAGAAATATATTTTAAATATATTTATAAATATATATGTTTATGTGTGTGTATGTGTGTGTGTGTTCTAATAATATAAAGACAATCCAGTGCAACCATACAATTTGCCTAGACATTTTTCCAAACAAGTTACATAAATGACAAATAAAGCACTCAAAGAATGCTCCACACCATTAGTCATTACAGGCATGAAAACTAAGACCATAATTAGATAATACATCATATGTATTAAGATAATAATAATGATGATGCTGTTAAAAGCAAAGGTAGAGCCACTGGTGTGGATGTGAAATCATGCAGTTCTTTAAAATAAACAGAATAGGCTCATACAACCTAGGAATTACACTAAGTATATACTTGAGATACTTGAACATGGGTACTCACAACAGCTTGTAAGTTGTATTATTTAGAACAGCTGACAAGTGGAAAAAGCCCAGATGACTTTAAAAGATGAATAATGCATAAACAAAAATACAGTGTATCCATAACATAGATTTTTTTGACAATTAAAGAAGCAAGTGCATATATGTGCTAAAATATGAATGAAATTTGAAAATTTTATGTTTTAAGTGAAAGATGTCAGTCGCATGTTTTATGATTCCATTTATATGAAATGTCAAGAAAAGAGAAATTCATAGAGGGTGGAAACAGACTACAGTTTACTGGAAGCTTACATGAAGGGGATAAATCATGACAGCTAATCGGTAAGAGCTTTCTTTTTGAGGTGATGAAAATTTTCAAATATTTCACAGTAGTGAAGATTTATTAACTGCCAATAAACAGAAAATCCCTGAATTATACACTTGAGTAAGTACAATTTTATGGTCTATGACTATTGCACAATGTGGCCATTATTTTCTTAATCTTATACTGGATAATGTTGTCCTGCTGTGTACATCGAACATGTTGATTTGTGCATGAATTACATGACTGCTTATCAATGGAGAACAAAGGACTGGTACTTTATCAAAGTTAAATCCATGTTATTTCCCATATATTTTTCTATACCTATGTTCCTGCCTTATGTCGATTCAATACAAGTTATCATCATTTAACAAATGCAGTTAGTTAAAACACATAGTCAAAATTTGGAGGAAAAAGTAGGTTCATGAAAATCATAAAATCTCCTCAGTCCACCTGTCCTTTCATAAAATCTGAAAGGTATAATAGATACCATCAAAGGAAAAAATCTGTTCAAAGGAAAAGAATAACTGGGATGAGGAAAAAGGACAAAGAAAAGAAAGATGATTTTTCTGCTTCCAGCTCTTCATGATGATCACATGCCTTGTGAATTCCCAGTAGTGGATTCATGTGTTGCTTATCCATAAATTGATCTTGAGTGATGCTTTATGGGAGCTGCTGTGGATTTAAATTGCCTCTGGTCTCTTTACTGTGCATTCTCAGATGACCAAGATAGAATTCACTAAAAAAATTCTCTTTGCAATCAGCAATCATGTTTACAATGCAGTTTTCTTATTGGAAAAGAAAACCATTATCCATGCTCTAAAATGTGTGCCATAACAATAGTGGAATGTCAAAGTAAAATCCTGTAAAAACTCAAACTCTAAAATCAAGAGCAAGAAAAGAATGCCCAGTATCGTCAATGTTGTTCAATATAATTCTGCAAACATTAGTCCTAACAATTAGGCAAGAGAGACAAATAAAAGCAAATAAAGAAAGGAAATGAAAAAAATAAAATTATCATGTCATGATACTCTATGTAGAAGAACTGAAAAACTACACTAAAAGACTTTTAATATAATAAACAAATTATTTAGTGCAGAAGCATACAAAATCAACACTGAAAAATTAATGACATTCCCATACACAAACAAAAAAACTTACTGAGAAATTAGAAAGACCACATCATTTACAATAGTGTACCACAATCTTATGAAATACTTAAGGATCAATATAACAAAGAATGTAAAGTACCTATACAAAGAAAATTAGAGTACTCTTAAAAAAAAGACATAAGAGGATTTTCAGAAAATGGAAAGATATCTCTTGCTTATAGATAGGAAGAACCAACATAGTGAAAACTTCTGAAACTGTTACACAGATATAAAGTGATTTCAATTAAAATTCAATTAGCGTAACTCACAGATCTAAACACAACATTCAATCTTGGTAGGAGTGTAGACTGGTAGAATCACTGTAGAAATCAGTGTGAAGATTATTCAGAAAACTAAAATCAGAGGTCCCATTTGACCCAGCTATTCCCCTTCTGTATATTTTCCTAGAAGAATTAAAAGCATCATTACACATCAATATATGTGCATCCATGTTTATAGCATCAGAATTTGTCATAGTTAAATCTTGCACACAACCCAAATGGCCATCAACTGAGGAACAGATAAAAAATATAAGGTGTTTCACACAATAGAGTATTTCTCAGCTTTAAAGAAAGATAAATTCAAGCCTTTTATGGGTAAATGGCTGCAACTAGAGATCATATACAAGTGGAAAAAATCAGCTTCACATATGCAAACATTTTTTTATCTCCCTAGTGTAAGGAACAGAGAGAGTAAATAAGATCCAAAGCCATAATAGATATTGTAAAGGTGAAAGAAACTCCTCAAAAGATATGAACAACTTGTATGAAGGAAAAAAGGAAAGAAGAAGCAATCTATCTATCATCTATCTATCTATCTGTCTATCTATCTATCTATCATCTATCTATTTATCTATATACATATATACACACACAAGATGGCTAAGATAATTTTACTGCTAATTTATATTAGTTCATTGAAAGAAAAAGTTGGTTTTTATATTATTTGGTTAATCTCACATGCCTACATCTGGTAATTTGAGCAACTACTTTGAAAAATATGCAGCATAATAACCATTATTTTCTTGTCATCTTTTTTTGAAATTATATATCATTTTTATTTTTGTATTCTCTTTACAATAAAGAAAATTGGGAAAAGGATAAAATACACATGCTATCAAAGGTGTGGATAAAAAGGTTTCACTGTTGGTGAAAATATATATATTAGTGTAGCTATTGTGGGAATAGTACATAAAGTCCTTGAAAAATAAGTGGAACTACCAAGAAAACAAGTGAGGTCCTTCCCCTCATTTCCATACAGTAAATATAATCCAACTGTGTCATTTGTAGGTCCTGTAAATATCAAGAAATTTCTAATCTTTCTAGAGATTGATTTCTTTAATCTATAAATTATAAATTTGAAAAAGCCAAATCTACAGAGCTGTTGTTCAAATGAGAGAATCTGAGATAAGTCCAAAATGGCTGCTAAACAAGTAGTGCTTTGTAGTTCTTTTTCTTTGGTTTATTTTGTTATTATTCTGAACTAGAAGATCTGAGAAAAAAAAGTTTGATACCAACATAAGTATGCCAACTACTCTATTCCACTGTCTCATGTAGTCTATAATTCTTGTCAAATTTAAGAGACATTCTAGGAAAGTCTTAGAAATAAATAATGTGAAATTAAATACAATTTGATCATATTGCCTATGAATAAAATCTTTTTCATCAAAAATTCAATACAGAATGCTATTTATGTATTGTTTCTTAGCAAATTATGTTAAGTAATCAATCAATTATGCTTTGGGCAGACAGTTGAATCATCTTGACAGCTAAATGACAAGACAGTTGGTGTAAAGAAAGAAAGTTGCCTCCTGCAAAATAGTCACACACAGAAAATTCAAGCACTGAGCTTGTTTCCTAAATGCCTTCTAGAGCCTTGCACAAGGCATCATCTTGGTAATATCTACAAAGGATCCTAGCAATGATTGTTTATCTTTCATTCATACTCTTTTATTTTACAAATGGAAAAATAATGTACTCATGGCATTCAGAACTACCCTGATGTTCTCATTACTAGTGGGAACCAACAGCAGCAATTTTCTCTTGTTATTGCATGTAAAATGATCATCATTAGATTGTATTAAATGTACATTAGTGACACCATTTGTTCCCAAAGTATCTCTGTTTTTTTTGGAGAGTGTTAATTTTATTTTCTAAGGTAAATATGAAAGATTCAAGACAAGATAAAAACATCATTGTTGTTTAGGACATGTATTTGGCAGTATTCCACAGCACTTTTCTTCACAAGTGAAAACACAATGTAATTGGGAAAAAAATGAAAAAATAACCAAATCCTACATGTCAAATATGAGGAACCAGAGCACTGAGGACAAGGAAGGGACCGTGAATTGTTAGATGTTTGAATATTCAACATCTCTAAAGGTAGGTCAATAACATTTGATTGATGAAACTTCATCAAATTTGATAAGAAAAGCAACAGAAAACAGTGACAATAGTTGGCTGGTATCCCAAATTACCCTCTCTCTAGAACAACACACATTGGAATATTCTTTTCAAAGGAATATTAACAAACTCTGAGCAAGGAAGGGACAGATAAAGGTAGATACTGAGTGTCCAAATTCACAACAAATTTTCCACTTGAGTGGAAATGATGATACTTGTAACTATCCCTTCTTTATAGGATTCTATAACTTTATAAAATATTCTACCATGAAAAATCTCACTGGTCTGTCTTGAAGATCTGTTGGTCACATATCATTTGGCCTGTTCCCAGATGAGGTAATGAGAGCTCAAGTATATTAAACGATTTTCTCATATCACTTCATTTGTGACAAAGTCATGATTTGTAAACTGTCCAAATAACACACTCATTAAATATTTGTTGAATGAACTAGTAACAACTTTCTAGAATTATACAAATAATATCTTGGATATAGCTCCAGAAAGGTAAGGTTATTTTAACACATTTAGTCTATCACCTTGATTTTAAAACACAAGAAACAAATCATAAATGAAAATGATTCCCATAAGCCAGAAGGAACAAGACTGGAATTTTGTTTTACTGAAACTGTATCTAGGTTTATCCTTAACATGCACCATTTCTCAAGTACTTTTATGTGACTGAGTATCATTTTTATTCTTTAAAAAGAGGTAAGAATCCCCAGCTCCATAAACCATGCCAGCCCCGATCCCTGGGGCATACTGACCAGGCACTAAGTCTGGGTGTGGTGCACACCTGTAATCTCAGTGCTGAGGAGGCTGAAAACATGAAGATCACTAGTCTTATCTGTGTAGTGATGTTGTATGCAGCTGAGTTAGACAGAAATATTCTAGGCAGTCAGACAGGGCCAGGCCCTCAAGGAAACAAAATGGAAGGCAAGGTGACCTTGCAACTTGGAAGAAACAGTCACTCCATATGAGCCACACCTCAAGACCAAGATGAAAAGGAAACACAGCTACATACTTCCCCAGAGATGGGCATCAAAGATTGGTATTCTAGATAAATATCAACCACCTTGAAAGAGCCCTATTGAGTCACTAGCCCTACCCCCAACAGAGAGAGAGACCCTGTTCCACATTCATGCCTGCTTGCTACATGACTTACTTCCCTATTTGTTCTTGAACTTAATCAATTTTACCTGGGCAATGGTGCTTGTAATCCCATTGGTTGACCATAGTTTTGTCCCTCCTCTTGACCACCTAAGTGAGTTCCTTAGCCTCACGTGATTTTGCCTTATAAGAATAATCTGAAAGAGAACCTCTGGGGCAACCCGCTCGGGTCCCCCTTCTGTCCCTCTCTGACAGAAGCTTTTCTATCCAATAAAATCTCTTCCTCAACCTCCATTTGTTCCTAAAATTCATTCTTTGGTTTTAGAGAACACTAACTGATCTAGGTCAGTTCAGGTATTTCAATATCCCGTATCAGTGAGACCCTGCTGAGTCTGTGCCAAATACATTATAAGGATATAAATTAAAAAATCAAAATAAACTAGTTTTCTAGAGACATGTGCCCAATAATTGAATATCAGAAATAGCAGTTTAGATACTTTCCTAGTAGTCACTATGATTTATCACTCCCTGCTCATCAGATAAGACAGATACCCAGAGATTCTGAAATACGTGAGCTGAAAGAGAATGGTATTTATGTGGAGAATTATGAAACTAAATACATGGAGACCCAGTGTGACCTTGGACTGGCCATTCAACCTTCATGGTTTCAGCTTCCTTATCTGTGAATAGAAGTAGTCCTAAAAAATCACTGTTAAACCCCTTTCTGGTTAAAAGGGACATGGTTCAAATTAATAGTAAGAACAGAAATAAAGATTCTGCCTTCCCTGGTAACCTTGGTTAAGCCAATTAACTTGTCTGGATCTAGTTCTTTTTCACAAATGCACCTAATACAGTGAGGTACATTTGCTCCTGCTTTTACAGATAATTACATATATAAGGCAGAGTTGAAAAGGAAACATTCACTAAGCAAGCACAATGGCAGTTCCAAAAATATAAGGACACAGACTCGCATACTGATGAATATGCCTTCGTGTGTCTCTAAAGACAGGTCTGAGTCAGGCAGGCAGCAATCAGGTGGAGCAGCATGCAACCAGGCAGATATAATAAACCCATTTCATATGCTTCTTCAGTATTAGAAGGAAGAATCTAAACAGTTTTGTACAAACAGAAAAATCAAAACATTGCATGTGACATATCAGTTCATTGCAACCCCGATTTACAAATGGTTTCATCCAAAAGCAAGACTTGGGATTAATTTCTCTGACAGACCACAAAGGATTGTGTGTGTGTTCTGCGCGCGCGTGTGCGCGCGCGCGCGTGTGTGTGTGTGTAGTATATCTATTAGAAAATCTGACACTTGTGAGCCTAAGTAAAGGTGATGTAGACAAGACTAGAAATGGGTGGTAGTGAAATTAAGCATTGTCACCAGAAAAGTAGTAAAAACCAGAGACATTTCAGGGAAACATAACTTTGGAATTTTGATCAGTGGTCAAAATTAATTGGTCTCATAACTAATGAACTAGGCTGGTTCCTGTGCTAGCTTCAAGGTCTATATCCCTGTCAGTTACACCAAGCCTGAAATTCCAGTTCTTCCTGATTCTACCTTTTCTGGGCCCTAAACATTTATTCCTGTAAGGGAAGACTGACAAAGCTGAAGCAACTCAGGCACAGCTTTCTACACTAGTTTCAGGAAATGAAAGATAATTCTGAGCTCATCCTCCACTCTGTCAAGAGGATGGTAAACTATCATAAGTTCCCCCAAGAGGAAGTTCTTTTACTTTCTTCTTTCTGTTTCTATTCTGTGAGTGCTCTGCAGATATGCTCTACTGCAAATAGACTACACATGGGAGCTCTTCAGTTCATGATCAGTCCACTGGAAATAACCATGGAAGGAAAAAAAACCTGGATAATTGTATATTGAAGCTCTCCTGCAGAGCTGCTAAATGTGGGCATGTACTATTCTCATTTTCTTCCTTAGTCTCTTAAAAGAAGACTAAAGCATTCAAATAGAATACCTAGGGACAGGTATATTAATCAACTGAATGATAGGCACATGTTAAAACAGAAAATATATATTTGCTTTGTTTTATATTTCAGCATCTGTTTTGGAAAAACATCCTTCAATTTATTGGTCTATACTTGTTTTATCATGTACAGTAGAAAACAAAAGTCAACTTGATGCTCTCTGGTTATTGGAGGTCTTCCTTGTCCCAGGAGATTTTTCTAACCTTCGGTTGTTACATTTCTCTGTGCTAAGTTCCAGTGATGTGGAGACAGACAGCTCTGCATCATTGATATTACTCCTTAGATGTTCGGGGAAGAATTTTGTGCTAAATCTCTCCTGTGAGATTACTCTGCAAGAGATGTGCATGAAGAATTCCAAATAACCAAGGTTTTACTATGCAATCACACATCTACAAACAGAAAATAGAGATCTCTGATTTAAGAAGTACAGCTATGCAAACCTTTTAAATATGCTTTTTCAATCCCCTTCAGTGGTGATTAAACAGAAATGTTTCAGCAAGACTCTTCCGTTCTGTTTTAGCACCCAATCAATATAGTGTGATTGTAGTGCAGGTGTGCTTGTTCAACTCACCTCTGTGCTTCCAGAAACACTTTCTTTAGGATCAGTAAATAAAAATCAAGGTGTAAGTGCCCTTGCCATCCAATTAAAGTCACACAGGAAACAGAATCTCTTTTGGGACGAATGTCTTATTTCAGTGTATGCCAACTACAAATAGCTTAGAAATGTTACCAATTCAGTGGAGACATTTAATTTACAATATAACTTCCTGTTTTTGATGGCAGTGTTTGTACTGCATTTACAAGCCAAGAACTAAAATAACAAAATGATGAGTCAGAAGTGCAAGTTGAAGCCAGAAGAAATACAGATACTATTTGTCCTTTCTCTTTCTGCCCCCATTCACCCCACTCGGTTCTGATTTAAGCCTGCTTCTCTTTCATCTCTCCAGTAGTTCTCTCAATTATTCATCTTGTGCTGGAACCATCTACTCTCACTGCTAACATGTTATTCTCAGTTCACAGAGTTCCTCCCTGGGTTTATTCCTCAGATGTGCTAAAGTGTCAAAGTTGAAGAGGCTAGACTCATAGACACGTGTGTGTGCTTAGAACAACACAGATACTCATATTTATTGAACATTTATTAGTTTCTTCTTTAAAGCACAGTACATTATCTAAGTTATCTCATTTAATCATCATACTAACATATTTATATTTTATACAGCAAAACATAAATAACCAGAAAACTTGTGTAATTTGCCTATGGGGAAAAAAGGAAGCACTCACATTAAAACTTCAAAGTCTCTTATTTTTTTCATAATTTTATTGAAGAACAAATAACTACTGTTAAACAATTCTATGAGAAGAAAGATTTGCACTAATAATGTTTGGACAGTATATCCTGTCTGTTTCTTGTACTATGGATAAACACTGGGAAGATAACAATGTAAAAAGTTCTAATTATTGAAACTACTATAATTCAGCTTTAAAAT
>PVKA01028315.1:0-29563 GCA_004027165.1 Ctenomys sociabilis
CCAAAAGCTCCCAAACTAAAATTTTCCAAGATTTCCATGCGAGATGCAGCCAGGGCACCCTTCATCTAAGTGTTACCATGTGTTTGCTATAGCCACTGGTATTCTGCAGTTCTCATTTCCCCAGCAGGGAGAATTGTTCATTTGTAGACGAGATTAGAAATTACAGGAAATACTGGTCATGACAAAATGGAAATCTGTAGCTACAGAGAATTTTGTCTTTGACAAAAAGAACAATGGCAAAGGCAAGGAACAACTGGGGGATTAACGCTGTGCTCTTTTCAAATAGTTGCTAAGAAATTATTGGTCTGTTGGTCAGCAGCCTTCACTGTTTATTTACATCATTCTTCCATTGCTTTTGCCTATGTTTTCTAGCTCTTCTTTCATACCATTAGAAATACTCAACCAGGAGGATTACTGACGTATTATTTTGCATGGGAAACTATCATGTTGGGAATCTGATTAGTTGAAGCAAGACAGTTTCATAGATTTCTGGACCTGATAGGTACTAGTTAATAACTGCAAAGTTCTGAGGCATTGAGAAACCTAGAACACGTATAAATATAGGAAAGAGATATTTGGTCTATATGACACTGATTTTTCAGATTTAATGATAGCTTTAGCCCTTGTGTCCTCCAAACCTGATTACAGTTTTAACAAATAATGAACTAAATGATGTGCAATAGAATCAAAGGCAAAACAAATAATTTGTAGCTTTTAAATATTAGAGTTTCCCTGATTATGAACTCAAATCAAGTACAATGACTCAATGTAGTGAAACCTTTTCAACTTGACCACTGAAATTTTTGCCTCCAACTCTTAAGAAATGAATAAATTTTAATCAAACCTATAATATTACCAAGAACATAGGATTCATTTTCAGTTCAGTTTATTTATTTTATTGTTGTCCTGAAACAAAATGTCAGGTTGGAGATATGGCTCAGCAGCATAGTGCCTGCCTGACAAGCTCAAGGTCCTGAGTTCAATTCCTAGTTAAAAAAAAAAAAATGAAAATGTCAGCTCATGTAAGTTTCCACATAGTTTCACTGAAGTTAGACCTGCCCTAATAGGCAGCATTAAAAAACAGAATTAGACTAACTGCCGTGGTAGCAACCCGGGCAGTTAAAGATATTAATGGAACATGAAAACTGGAAGGCTAGGAGACTGTGGGTCAGAGCCTAATATATATAATCAAGCACAGGATAGGAGAACCTTTCAGCACCTCTACTATACAGAGCCTTTTCTCCTGATGGAGCAAGATCTTAATTTCCCCAAGTTGTTAAGCTGGCACCTTTCATGAACATCACTGTTCACTTTAGAAAATAAAAAATCAAACAGTGAAAATATCTAGTATTAATGGGAAAGAGCAAAGGAAATTGCAGTAGCACTTAGTACAGTGACACCTTTTCCTTGAGTTGTAGGAGGTAAACATTTTTAAAAGTTTGCAGCTTTAGCAGTCTCTCTTTAAGATAATAACCAGAGGTCTTAGGAAATAAAGTGCCACAAGCATACTGTCACAGTTTAGCTCTGGCTATAAGTGTACATGTGTCTATATTTTTAAAACAGATGTCTTGGGTGAGCGAGTTAATTTAGTGAATTAAGTGCCTGCTTATTCCCCACCACCACTACACCACATAGCATAGCGGGTCCTGCCCCCGGGCACACTGAGCCAGCCACAGAGACCCTGGTGTGGCGGCACACACTTGTAATCCTAGCACTGGGAAGGCTAAAAACAGGAGGATCAGTAGGAGTCTGAGCTGTGCAGCGAGACCCTGTGCCAAATACACAAAACTGATGAAATAAAGTATATCTGAGAGCTGAGTGATTTGGAAGTAAACACTTTATATAACCTTTCCTTCTTTCATATTTATCATTTCCTTTCTAAAGGAATTAGTGCTTCCTGCCCTGGTAGTTTGTATGTTTTGAATTGTTTTTAAGTTCTTAACATATATATGATATATTTTTGTATATTGAAGGTTAAATACAATACAAAGTTTTCACTTTTTTCTTTTATTTTTAGGTAAGTCATGTGATTGGAGTGACATTTCATTTGATGGATTTTTCCATTTGGTAAAGTATTACTATTTTTATCAAATGTTGTAAACTTTTTTTTTTTTGGTTTCTCAGTCTGTGTTTTCCCACAACACCGACCTTAGCAGCATAGAGTGGAAGGGGGATAGGGAGGCGGGAAATGCAGTTGGCGTGAGAAATAAAGGAAGATATAAAAAAGTAGACTACTGAAAACCCTACATCAAGAGCAGTGGCTTCTGATTTTATTTGGTAAAAATCTGGCATTCCTCAAAATACTGTTGAACAAGGGTAGAACCTTCTACCCTTACATGAGCATTCTCAGATGACATGTAAGAGGTTTTCTTCTGAATTGTGATGTTTCTTAAAATATGTCCTTATGTCAAAGCACAAATTAACAAAAGAGGTAGAAAATCATACAATATCAGAATGACAAACCCGAGATTCTATGGCAAAAAGATTGTACCAGTGTTTGTGGTCTGTAATGAAGATTGAAGCTCCTAGAAGTAAGAATCATGATAGGGACAAAAGAACTTCAAATGACTACCCTGGTAGTTCTGGAACTTTCTACTGGTAAAAAGGATGTCTATAGATAAATTTATCTTTATGGAAACAAATAAATACAAAGTTCACAAAAAAATGTATATATACTTCAAGAAAAGAAAAACTTACATAAATATTTTAATAATAAATTTATTGAGATATCATGAGATTAATACATTACCTTTGGCCTCTATAATTACAAGGAGTGTTCAAGGTGGTGGTCATAAGATTTTGAACATTTATTTGTATGGCAAATTCCTGCTGGGATAACTTTGGTCACTGAGAATGCTGCACATGTATTTTCAATTTTTTCTCTAAAGGTCAGCAGCATAGTGGGTTTTCTACAGTATCGGACATTCTCCAGGGTACCCTTGAAGCTGTAACATCCTCTGTTGTAAACATACCATTTTTCTTTTCCTGAAGTGTGTGTGTGTGTGTGTGTGTGTGTGTGTATTTCTTGGTGGATTTTGTATTGATCTGTTGACTAATAACTGAAACCCAAAGTCCCTCTTCCAAGCATCATATTTTTCCCATAGTGTTTCTTAACTAAGATTTGAATGTTTAAATTAAAATTATATTACTTAAAATACCCAGAAGATTAGTTGGAGATCATATTCTTTTGACTATACTACTCCATTATCTCTTTCTATTCCCGTTTTCAATTTTTTTAAGCTCCAAAGTTGGTACGTATAAACCCTTCTGACATCACGGGATATTGGCATTTATTGTTGCTTATTGAGGGAAGATACACAATTCTTGCATATTGGATAAAACAAGGATAGGATGACAGTGACATCATATTTTAGAAGGTGGGTGGGTAAATAAAGTTCCTTCTTTCACAGAAAACTGTATTATTTCTCTCCAGTGATAAGCTCTGTCCTATGATCTGAGAATACACAGGATAAAGACCACTTCTGCTCCACACAGCTCTGTGCTTTCAGTTGAGAGAATAGTGGATAAATATATATGAATGCAAATTAGACTCTGAGTTTTAATACTATAGATTTCTAAATATGGAAAACCTGCTTTTCTTCACAAGTACTTTTGATGACATATATTGTATGACTTACTGAGAGACTGATAATTTCTATATCTAATTTGCACTTTGTACCTCGGCTAGTAATTCCCTTCATAAGGGCTAATATATTTTTTTAAATATATTTCTGTATTTATGTATTTAATGCCTAGTATGTAGGCATTCTGGATTATGACTCAACATTGAATAATAATCATAAACTTTATGAGTTATAAAATAGAAATCAGGAGTTTTCCCAATGTTGTAGAACTCTGCCCTAAAGCAATGAAGGATAGGAATAATTAATACAGGGCTGGCCTGTATTTCTCACTCTTTAGCTCTGCAAACTAAAGCACCTGCTTAGCAGAGCACAGTGGCCAGGGTTTGATTTCCTGCATGCCATGCTGGCCCCACCCCCAGGGCATGCTGAGACATTGATTGAAACCAGGCATGGTGGTACACCCCTGTAATCCCAGCACTTGGGAGGCTGAAAACAGGAGAATCATTATGATTCTGTAGACCCTTTACTAAATACATTTTTAAAAAGTTTAAAAAGTCTTAATGAAAAGTAAATGTTCTTTAGGGTTTTTTTGTTTGTTTTTTCGGGGGAACCGTGCATTGAACTCATTACCCTTGCACTTGCCAGGTAAGTGCTTATTCTGCTGAGTTATCTCTCCAGCCCCATCCTTAGTTATTTAAAAAAAAAAAAAAAAAAAAAATGAGAAATACAGTGTTAGAAAACCAGCTATGATTCCATCAATGTTTTCCAAAGAGTGCTCTGTGGAACACCAGTCCAATAGGATACACTATAAAGAGTAAATTCAGGTAAAATAACCATACTTGTAAGTCTCACAATTCAATTAGGTATATCTGGAAAAACTTTGAAGTGTTTTACACAAACAAGTTTATCTTTGCTGAACTAATTTACTTATAACACATTGGAGAAAACTAAGAGCAGTAGTAATACTTTTAGAAGCTAATAATTCACTATTATTTTTCTTGTATTTTCATTTGCTCTTTGTACATTCTATACATAATTATGAATTCATAATTCTGTTCTTCCTCCATTTTCACCGTTGTCAAATTAATGTGTCCTGAATGTGTCTGTCACTACAAATCAGTATTTATAAAATATTTTTTAAAATTATGTGGTTCTATGATGAAAATGAATTATTAGTTGGAAAGAAATGTGACTCAGCCCATCTGTTATGTTAGAAAAGGTTGCTAAGGCTCTGATATAAATGGAGCAGTGAAGCTAGATGAGATTTTTTTATTTCTTCCCAATGACAATGTTAATCATACATATTCTACAGTTGTCTCTGCCAATATTAGTAATTGTTATCATATTAGTACTTTCAACCCTTTCTATATTCTTCAACTCTCTGCTTTATGCATTCAAATGTACTTGTTACTCACCATACCAAATGAACAGCTAGCCAAAATCAGTTACCCAAGAATGAAATTATTTTCTGTATACTTTGTACTGCCAGTGTGGTCTCTTTTTAAACAGTAGGCTAATGTATGTTTAGGAGACTGTCATCTGTCTTTCAAGCTGTTAACACAAAATTAATAAGAGTATTTTTAGTCAAAAAGCTTAGCAGTTTGATCCCCAGAGCCTGCTGTGCCAGCCTCACCCCCAGGGCATACTGAGATGGCAATTGAGATTGGACGTAGTGTTGGGTACCTATAATACCAGCTCTTGGGAGGCTGTAAACAGGTGGATCACTACAAGTCCAATCTACACAGTGAGACCCTGTACACCTCCTTGTATACCCTGTCCTAAATACAAAAGAGTATTTTTATCATTGTTATCCAACCTCATATTATTTTTATTCTACCTCTTTATTTACTTGGAATTTATGGAAGACAATTCTGAAAAACAAGTATGGCTCTTTTTTAGTTAGAGAAAGTAGCTAGAATAAGATCAAGAATAGGGAAGTATGAAACAAGGAAACTGGCTTGAAAGCTCTATATGTTATATACAAACTTATTTTTATGTATTATCTCAATTTAGGTCTTAATGGCCAACCTTTCTTATTCCTTGTAAAACCTTACTATGAGCCCTTCTCTAGCATATCATGTACCTTATAATTTTATTTTGTAAAATTAAGTAGCATTTAATGTGCTTGTTTCCCCCTGAAACCTTTTCAGACATTGTATCTCCATGTATTTCATTACACTTATAACTCCTTTCAATTTCACACAGATCTTTGCTATTTACTTTATTATTCTGCAAATAAACAGTTGGCAGATATTCTTAAAATTGGATCCTCTCACAGTCTTGTACTGTGATTTCTTTGGTAGAATATAAGTTTATGGCCTGAAGCTGTTAAGTTCCCTAAATTTAAAATTTGTACAAGTTTACACTAGAAAACCAAAATACTCCCCCTGCAACCATTGAGCTTCCCAAAGAAAATAGATGCCATCAGCCTATAAAAAGAATTGACTCTTAAGGCTGGAAAGTAACTACAGCATGAAAGACTCAAGATTAGTTTGACTATTTTCTTTTGAGAACTTTAGGTGGGATAGTATCTTTTGCCATGGCCTGAAAGACAAAGATAAACTAATAGGAAGGTAACATCTCTCATTCTGCTCTAACCAAAAGGTTGAAAATTAAAAAGTATTGACATTTTAAATGATCTTCAAGTTTTTAATTATTTTTAATTGTATAATTTAAAAATTGCCCAATCAGTGATATATGTCAGAAAGAGCCAAAGGGTTTGACGAGGAGTTATCCTCACCTGTCAAGGTAGCAGCAAGATCTACATTATTGACCTTATTTTAGAAGACTGGCTCTCTGGTTAGTAGTGCTTGTAGAAATCAGTGAATTGTATATCAAGTGTCTTGTTTTCTTGTACTTTTAAACTCAGATCTACATTCAATATCCAAGGAAAGTTTTGAAAAAGGAATCTTTCTATCCTTGTTCAACCTTTTCCATTTATTTGAAGAACTTCTGAGAGTTTTAGGAATTCCCTATGTGATTAACACGTAGGCTATAATTCAGGAGAAACACATTTGTAGGTTAAAGAAAGAATATCTGATACTTTGTGAAACTCTGTCCATCTTAATAGAGAAGAAAGAATTAATAACCCAGATGGTTAGTTCCATTGTTTTTGTTGTTTGAAGAGGGGTAGAGGTAGATGTAATTATAATGATTTCATATTTCCACAACACATTCAATTAGAAGGCATAATATAATTCACATAGGCATTTTAATTTTTTTAAATAAAAGTAAAGAGCGAATACCACTGGAAAAGAATGGTATCAGAATATTTTTATGTTACTGAGGAATCCTGTAAGTCTTTTCATTCAGGTTCAGTACAGTAGTTCTAAGAGAGTAAAAGCGCAGTTCTGTCCCAAAGAGAATGAGTTATTAAGCCTCTCCATTGACACGCTTAGGGCCCAGTTCCTTATTAGCCCATGGGCTTTACCTGGCCTATACATTCATTCTTATTCCTCTGATTCTGCCTATATGGTTATTATGTGTGGCATAGCTCTGCCAGAGTATTCATCCATTGCTTTGGAAAGGTCAGAAATTTCAGCCGTTGAAACTTCACCTATTGTAGAACCAGCTTGAGCTTGATTTTGGAAAAATAACCCATCCATCTTCTGTTGGGCTTAAGTATTCAAGAGAGCTTTATATATCACCCTTGATGTCCAATTCTATCAGCTTCTCAAGGGTTTACATAGGAACATTATAAGAAATTGGCTAAGCACAGGAGAAAGAATATCAGAAAATATTCTATTCTGTTTCACTCAGCTGAGATAGGTAGAAAACCTAAGAATCTTTTTATTCAGTAGTCATCATTTGTTTCTACCGTTTGTTCCCATGGTTATTTTCCACTACCCAGTTGTTATTTTCACTTAGTTAAAAACATCAGTGAAAGAGCCTTGAGGGAAAAAAAGAGAGAGAGAGAGAGAATTGAGGTGCTGTACTAAAGCTGAGAATAAAATTCAAGGTTTTGGACTGAAGTCCCACCTCTGAGATCATACTTTTTATTACACTGTATTTGGCTAAAGATCTGACACTAAATGCACCATGAACATTGCAAACTCAGTCAGTGCAGTATCTTACTTTTTTAGATTTCTACTAGCATCTATTGTTACAGTAGCTATACCTTCCCATGATTTTAACCACTTATAAAGAAGAGAGAGAAGAGAAAGCAAATAATTTTTGATAAAGAGGTGAGACCTGAGAGCAGAATTGTCACAGAGGAAAGTAGAGTATGTGTTACTTTCTGGCCCAGGCCAGGTGGTTGGGTGTGGATATTGTGTATGTTCCCAGTGTATTAACCAGTGTATTAACCTGGTAATTCTCCTGATGTAGTCACCACAGAGTATTACTCTTTGTTTTTCTATAGTGCTTATCAGAATGCTATGACAATTGGCTGGTTTTGTGCAAACAGCCCAGCTCTCAAGAGACAGTGTGTCTGAAAGTGGAATATGGATGCCAGCCATTGGCATGCAGGAGAGTCAGAAACCACAGATTGTTTTCTCATTGGATGAACAGCTCAAAGCAATGTAAAGTTAATTGAAGAATTCCTTGAAAGTGAAGTCAGACTGAAAGAAATGCTATACTTTACTAAATGTGAAAGATCTGTAAGTGGTAGCGAGACTAAATGAATTTAAAACAAAAAAAGAACACTTTTGTAAACAGATCTGGCTCGTATTATTGCTTAGGCTGTTTTAATTATTTGCTCTAATGTAGATCGGCAGAAAAAAATCACTAATTAGGTAAGGCTTGATTTATGGAGTTGGCCTCATATAAACCATGATGTCATGGTGTTCTGCAGAAAATTACAGGCCTGGTCTTGCCATCGAAAACTATTATTTCTACATAGAACTACCCATGCTCTGCATGTCCTTCTCTCAGGAAACCAAAGTATTCTATGTTCTCATTTACAGTGATCCTTGCCCAGTTAAACTTAACTTCTATTATTATGTATCAAGTAATTTTATCAAATATTTTTAGAAAGTCTAGCAAGGGAGTGCCAGAGGGAAAAACTGTGATGCTTAAAGAAATAGTCACTTCTTGGGAACTTTAGTAGAGACTAATCTACAATTGTCTGCATAAGTGGATTCATTTTTTTAATGTATTTAGTACAGTGTCTACAGGTCCTACTCATATTGATCCCCTGGTTTTCAGCCTCCCCAGCACTGGGATTACAGGATGAATGCTACCATGTCCAGTCTCAATCACCATCTCAGCACACTGTTGGGGCAGGGCCGGCATTCATTCTTACTTTAGCTGATAGACTAGCAAAGATTTGCAAGACTACTGAGAAAGTGTCTATATATCCATCTCTCCCAAAACTCTAACCCCAGTCTGCTTCCTTTAACACTTCCAGGAAAGTTTTTGTTTGTTTTTTTGTGGTTCTTTTTTTGTCATTGTTGTCTGTTTCATATGATTTTAAACGATAGGACAGGCCTCTGTAACATTTTACCATGGCTCTTGTTCCATTTCCCACTTCACTAGAGACCTTGACATAGGGCCAAGGCCTTTTCTTTCATTATAGGTCTGCTGATTACAACTTTCTTACATTTTTCTTACATTAGTTACTCTTAAAGATTGTATTTTCTGTGGCTTCCCATGTCAGTTTTGTAGAGCAAAGATGATAGAAAGAATCCTCCTATACTTTTTACAAGTTGTTTTCCTCTCATTTACAATTGTCTCTCCTCTGCCATGATAACTAGCTTAAGTCTTATCTTTATCAAGTTTCCTCCAGCTATTCGATGTACTTTGCATAGAAGTGAGCTCTTGACTTTCACTGTTATAATTCTTTTTTTAATTAATTTTATTGTTACATTTTAGACATACATAACAGAATTTGTACCTATAATAATGTATCTTGATTCTATCTAATATTCTTCCCTCTGTTCAGACATTTTTTCCCTCCTTATTCACAAAAAGCTTTGTTTCAATTTTTTTCTATTTTTCTTTTCTCTTCTTGCCTTTTCTTGTTCCTCTTCCCTAGATTCTATTCCTAAACTGAGCATTTTCTTCCTATTTTATATCTAGTATACATCCTGGTCTCTGTTTTTTCTTTCTTTTTTTTTTTTTTTTTTTTTTTTTTTTTTTTTTTTTTTTTTTTGGTTTCTCACATCAGAGAAATAATGCAACATTTTATTTATTTTGCTTACAAGTATGATTTGAGGTCCGTCAATTTATCTAAAAATGTCTCAACTTCATCATTCTTTATGACTGAGTAGTACTCTATTATATAAAAAATACATTTTCTTCATCCGTCATCAATTAATGGCCATTTGTACTGTTTCCAAAATTTAGCTATTATAAACTGTGCTACTATAAAGGGGTGTGCACACATTGCTGTGCTATGATGTTTTGAATTCTTTCAGGAAGATACCAAATAAGGGGAATGTTTCAGTCCAACAGAACCTCTAGTCCTAGTGTTTAGAGGATTTCCACACTGATTTTCACAGTGATTGTACTAGTCTACACTCCCACCAATAGTGGAATAGGGTTCTTTTTTCCTACAGCCTCACCAATATGTGTTATTGGTTGATTTCTTTCTTTTTTTTTAATGTAATACTTAATTTAATAAAATTCCATATATCAATTCTGTGGGCCAAACATTTCACTCTGGGTTAGGGAATTGAGGTCTCAGGGAACCAAGGCCAGGTGCCTAAAATGTAAATGAAAATAATATTTTCAGCTCAGGCAGCAGGAGGCCTAATGCAGGGCAAGATAAACAGAGCATGTCCTTTGCTGAATGTGCAAGGGGAAGCAGACTTAGAAGCTTGAGGAGGTCATCATGGTGCAGAATCTTCCCACCCTCTGTCCTGCCAACCCTGAAGCATCATGCCTTCACTAGTGTCCTTCAGAGGTAAGGACAGTGTTTCTCAAAGCCCTCAAAAAATCCCTCAAAGATGTCTTCAGGAGCAGTCAATCAAAAATCACAAAGATTCACAATCAGAAATCAAAGAGAATAATTTACACAGTTACCCACCTGGACAGAACTCAAACTAGCACCCACCTGTGAGTGGCAGGGGGTCACCTGCACAGCTCCCCATTATACAATATCAACACAGGGAGTCAGCTCATGGAAGGCAATTTTCCCTTCACCTCAGGGAATCTCCTGATGCCCGAAGCAGTAGACAGCCTCATATGTATCTGTTGTACCCATAAAAAATAGTGTCTTAAAATGCTCACAGTATTTCAAGTGTTTTAGGGTTCAAAACTAGTTTAGGGCAAGCTGACCCCAAGCTTTAAGGTGTCACTAGAAAAGTACCCACTCTTCTGTTTGACCCTAACCACAGGGGGATAGACTGAATTTGGTTCACTGAAGAGTTCTTGTTTGGACTGAAGTTGAAAAAATTATTATTACTATTATTATTTGTTTTTGTAGAACTGGGGATTGAACTCTGAAAAAATCATTTTTGAAGGCTTACTCATTCACAAAACACTTACTGAGCACATGAGGTATATGTATTGAGGTGTATTTCAAGATGTTAAGGATTCAGTAGTGAATAAATGCACAAAATTATAGAAGGTCCTTACCTTTGTGGGATCTACATACTGATGCATGCTTTATCAGGTAATAAAGAAAAATCATTTAAATATACTAAATCATGATATGTGCTAAAGAGAAAAGGCAGAGAATGAGAGAGGAAGGGTGGGGGTGTGTGGGTGTGAAGAGGTATAGTAATTTAAGTTTGTATGATGTGTAAAGGTAGCCCCACTGAAAAGATGACTTGGAGCTAAGGGCTGAAGGGAATGAGAGGGCCATGGAGATACATGATGATTGAGAGAACAGCAATGGCAGAGGTTATGAGGAGATGGACTAGGGTGCTTCAGAAACAGACAGAAGACCACCACAGGCAGTCAGATGAAGTCAGACAAATCTCATGTTATTCTGCTTTGGTTTCCTGACCTAATGACATGAGAAAACCATGAGGCTCATAAGCAGAATAACATGATCTGACTTCTGCTTCAATAAGTTCTATCTGACTGTAGGAGAAAATATGGAAGCAGGGAGATCAGTTATGAGGCTACTGCAGTAATCCTGGAGAGAGACACTGATGAGCTGAAACAGTAGTGCAATAAAGATTTATAAGAAGTGGTGAGACTCTGAATATATTTTGAGGGTAAAGCCAACAGGATTTCCTGATGGATTAGATGTGGGTTTTGGAAGAAAAGAGTCAAGGACAAATGCCAAGGTTTCTGGCATGAGCAAGCAAAAGAAAAGTGTTGCCAACATTTAAAATTAGGAGATTTAACTTAATAGTTCAGACTTCCACCTTCCCTCAAAATGCTGGAATATCTGGTCAAATGCATAACTCCATTTTTTACATTAAAAAAATGAGCTAAAGCTAAGAAACAGTTGCCCCACTGAGACAGGACACTGGCCCTTTGGATCAATATAGATCATCTTACTTTTGTCATACATCTGGCTACTGTCATAAGCAACTTTTAGCACCTGTCTGATTCTTGCATTCAGCTTGAGTTTAAGAACCAGGCCCAAATATATTCACTGCAGAAAAAAATATAAATTCGCTTACACAGTGACTTAACAAAGAGAATATGGAACAAGGTGTTTAAAAATTGGGTGTAGGCTGGGAGATAGCTTGGTGGTCTAAGCGCCTGCCTGGCAAGTGCACGGACCCGGGTTTGATCCCCAGTAGCACATACCATGCCAACCCTGGAACCCTGGGTGTGCCGTGCTGGTCACAAGGTCAGGTGAATCCCAGTACTGGGGAGACTGAGACAGGAAGATCACTATTAATCTGAGCTGCATAGCAAGATCCTAAGTAAATAAAAGTTTTTAAAAAATAGGGTATAGAAAACACAGGTATAGGCAAACTCATATTACAAAGGAAATATTACAAAAACAAATAATTGAAAAAGATGTGGTGTTTTTATACAATGGAGTATTACTCAGCTGTGAAGAATGATAAACTCAAAGCCTTCTTATTTAAGTGGATGCCATTTGAAGACATAAGAAAGATAAACCAGACCCACATCTGCAAATATCATATAGCCTCCCTAGTGTAACTCAAAAGAAGAATTGCAAATAGAAATGTATAACACAATTAAAAGAAAAGCGACAACTTGAGGATTGGACAATGAGGAGAGGGCAAAGAGAAACGCTTAGAAACATGACAGGCAAGACCATTCACTTATACACACTAGATGCGTAAGACAGTGATCCTGAGAAACATCAAGAGATTTTTGAAACTAGCAGTTAAGTGGTAGGATTCTCACCACAACTAACTATATATGCTGATATCTGTGAACCAAGCAACTGCACTGAGTTTAACAAAGTGTAATAGAAGGGTCACACTCCAAAGGCCTGCCTGCCGTTCTAGTCCTCTAAATACGTACTTTGTGTCATGACATACCAGCTATTACTATATTGCCCTTTTTAAAAGGGTAATAAATGAAAAATAAGACAAAAAGTCATAAGACAGTCTTGCTACAACGCTACTATGCTGTATATGGATGGATTTCGAAATATCTATGTAAATATATGTAAGTGTTCATTCCTATTTTTTTCTTCTTCATATTCTGTATGGACTTAGAGTTCAGGATCTCAATACTTAATGGAAAATACACGTTCCATGTTATGCCTATGATGTCTGATATTTAGACTAATAGGGCAGCCAACATTTTGGCCCTAGCCTTTCAAGGTTAGTGAAGACTCAGGACATAGGAGAATTTATAATGTAGCATCATGTAACTCAGTAGTGCCCCAAATTTTCTGATCAAGGAGATTATGGGGCCACAGAGGAATGCGATCGATGATGTATGGTGTGCCTAAGGAGAGTCACATAGAGAGAAAACTTTCTCTCAGGCTTCCATAGAGAGCAAATTGGCCAAGCAATGGCCATGACTCATCTACAAGGCTGACACTGACAAGGGATGTACAAAGTGCGATATAGGATAAACCCTGAGGGTTCCTGACTGACCTTATCAGATACAAAAGTTACATTTGTAATATAACGTTATCAGATACAAAAGTTACATTTCTTGTTATATAGGTCTTGCTTTATCTTGGTCTTAACCATCCAGCAGAAAAGTATAAAAATGAAGGTATATAAAGTAAAGTCATATTAATATAATGAGCTGTGAATGACTCAAGTCAACAACTTCTGTGGATAACCCACTTCTATTGTGGGCTGCTGATCTGTGATGGATTGTTTTATTTAAAAAAAAATATATATATATATGTATATATATATATATACATATATATATATATATATATATATATATACATATATATAGCCATCCATGTTTTGAAAATCTGTAACATATGTATCATTGTATGTTTAAAAACAAAACATTAAAATTAATTTAAATACCTTAAAAATAGATATAATTATTTGCTGAAACAACATATTTGATGTCCTCAACTTAAAGGAAGAGAAACTTAATTGGCTCACAGTTTGTAGAGGTCTCACAGTCCAGTGGCTTCAGCCAGGACAGCGTGGGCAAAAGACATAGCATCAGAACAGGTAACCAGGAAGCAGAGAGAGTGGAAGGTGGACCTGGGAAGGAAACAAAGGCTCCCAGGCCATTCACTCAGTGACCTGAGTCTCCTAAATGTCCTACCCCCCTCTGAACAGCAAGTCAGCTGCAAGCCTCCATAATCCATAATCCAGTCACCTTCCAAAGGCCCTGCCCATGATCTCTCGAGGCTCTAGGGGGACATCTAGATATAAACCAAAGCATTATTTTTATGGAAAATAAGTTTTCATCACATAATACTACTGACTTAGGTTATGATGATAGCTCATTGAACTAAGATCTTACATTATTTTTTAAATTATATCCACTTACATTTAAAAAATGCAAACTGCTCATTGATTTTACTGTTGCATTTGTGCCCTTTGCAAAGTCACCATCACATTAAAGGATATGATATTTGTTTCTCACAATGTAGTCTATATACACTTAGACTATATGAAATGAACCTAATTAGAGTGTGAAAGATAAAGCTTTTCCCTGACTTCAAGTTTCAATAGTCTCTATCTCTAGTCATAAAAAGGATCTATATTGAGAAGTTTAATTACATTTTATAGGAGATAGAACAAGACTTAGGTTAGTATATGAGGATAGTAAACATGTCTCGAGATTTTTTCCAGCTTCTGGAAAAAAATTTCTGTGAGACAGACTGCCTCTTAGAAGGATTTTGTGGTTTAATCTGTCATTAGGCTATCTGGTGACCAAAAAATCCAGATGTTTGAATCATAAAAGCATTCAAGATATTAATGCTCAAAGCAAAATCAAATAGTATGTAATCTAGAAAGCTAAGATAAGAGACGTGTTAGGATAACTCTTGAAAAATCTTGGAAAATGCAGAGGCAGCCCAGGTGTGACATAAGTAAGAACTATTTTTAAAAAAACACAGCTCTTTGTAGCCGTGTCATACTGCATTTCATTTCTGTAGTATACAGAAGAAAGTAGAGAAGTGGAGAACAACAGAATTGTAAAAGACCAGAGAAAATCATTTTTTTCAGAAATTTAGACTCAGAAAGTGCTAAAGACTTACTACTCCAAGCCATACTCAATCTGAAATTTTGTTTCAGTAGGTAAAGCAGACTAAGAATGAACTGTGTTGAATTGTTTTGCTGAATTCATGTACTTATAGTATTTAGATGCCAGTGGAATACCCATCTCTGACAGGACTGAACGAAAAAAGAGGATACAAAGGAAGGATCTTTTTGTATTTGTATATGCAGAACAGTTAGATACACAACTGCTTTCGCTTAACTCATTGAGAATATTTGTACTAATAGTATTTGGACAGGATATCCTGTTTGCTTCTTGTTTTGTGGATAGCCACTAGGAAGATAACAATGTACAATGTATTGATTAAAAAAAAAAAATAAGTTACAAAAATAAAACAGACTAAGTAGACAATGGGTATCTGAAGTATCCGTTGATCTTCCATGAAGAAACTTATACTTACTATCCCCTAACAGCTTTTCCAATTCTAATTTTAATTATTTTGGATAATTTTAATCCTACATACTCATAACAGGGTACTTATTTGTATTCTCTACTAATGTAAATTTTTATTTATTCTCATTTATACATACATGTCTCAACTAGCCTACTGTTTCCTCTGAATGTGCTTTCCAACTGAGCACCTGCTCAAAGTTTCTTGTAATGCACCATAATCAAAAAAAGCAAGCCAAGACACCAAGCATTAGTCCTAGCTGGGAATAATGAGTAATCACTGTACCCATAACTAATTTAAGCTTCTGCATTTTACCTGTATCCAATAACTACTGCTTTTCCTCTGCTGTACAAATCTGTATAGAGTTAACAAAAGAGATATTTATGATAATAAAGTCAATTAGCTTCTCTTCTCAATAACAAGAACTTAGTATAGTGAAAGCTTTGCTAATTCTTTAACCCAATATGGTATAAATGATTTTTAAAGTAAACTGTTTTCCTTCCTGTGCTAATCTTACCTTAGGATGAAGCGTGTAGATACACTTTGTAGTACAAAGCTTGATTATAAATGTATTTGTTAGCCAGCTGAGAGTGTCTGTATATGTGTCTCTACTACTATCTTCTGTACTTGATCTTAGCCAAAAGTCCAAGAAGCAATCTCCTACTATCTTCTGAAGATAAAATGATCCCTAGGCCGGGGAGATAGCTTAGTAGAATAAGCGCTTGCATGGCAAACACAAGGTCCTGAGTTCAATCCCTATTACCGTAAAAAAAAAAAAAGATCGCTGCCCATACTACCCCTCCCACTGTACAATTTTTAGGCCCTCTTGTTTTCCTTCTTTCTTTTTTTTCCTTCTATACTTTAGAAGATATTTCCAGATCTCAATATTTTTACACAGTGTACTGCAATGCCATATTTATAATACAGAATTCAAAAAACAAGTGACTCAGCTTCATTCATCCTAAGTACCACATTCTTCAATGAAATCCAAAATGAATTTTTTTTTTTTTTTGGAAGTAAGGTGATCAAACTAAGGGCCAACCTCCATAGCTTTGGAAAAGTGAATTTTAAATATTCATTTATCTATTTCCAAAATCTCTATTCTGCTTGCTCTCATAGATTTTTTTTAAAACTTAAATAATTTATCATAGTACATTACCATTAATTTTCCTCAAAATACTTCCCCTTGCTTCAGACATACTCATTTGTTCCTTGTTAAAATGCTTCCATGGATCCTGAGTTTATTTGGTAGGTCTGGTGAGGAAGGAGATTCATGGGTTGATTTCACAATTTCTCATGGTGAATCAATTAGGAAGTGCTGGGTATCTCTTTGCAAGGTAAAGGAAACTGAGAATCCAGAAGTGGAGATGCCATGTTCTAGAGAGGTACTTAAAATTGTCCTGAGTCAGTATAAAAACTCAACATCAAAACAGAACCCAAGACCCATACTTCTAAGCTCCTCTGTCCTTTTTTTTTTTTTTTAACTGTCCTTTTAGGCCATATTTTCTTTCCAAGGCTGAGTCTAGGGCAGGAAGGCAAGAGAAGAACAAACGATGCATCTATGTGTTTGTTTCATTTCTTCTAAGAGAAAAACCTAGTTCAACAAACTTTTTCCATAGTCAGATAATAAGTATTTTATACTTTGCCAACCATATGGTCTCTATTGCAGCTATTTAACTCTATCATTATGGCAGCCATAGACAATATATAAATAAATGAGCATGGCTGTCTTCTAATAAGAGTTTATGTAGAAGCTCTTCAGCTTTACCACTGGAGCAGCCATAGATAATGGAGCGTGGCTGTGTTCCAATAAAATTTATTTATGGACATAAAAACTTAAATGTAACTATTTTTAACAGGAAACCCTTTTTTCTTTTTTTAATAATTTAAAATACTAAAAGTCATTTTTAGGGCTGGGGAGATAGCTCAACAGCATATGTGCCGGCCTGGCAAGCTCAAGGTCCTGAGTTCAATCTCTAGTAACAACAACCAAAAAGTCATTCTTCTAGAATATACAAAAACATGGTGCAGAGCAGATTTGATAATCATAGTTTGCTAGACCTTGACCTAGGGGAATAAATAATGAAATCTGAGTAAGATTATAGGTGTTAAGACAAAATATGATACCTGAAATACAAGTGATTTAAATGTAGTGGGAAAAATTACCAAAGGGTGTGCATGTACAGGGGGAGTAGATGGTTGTGCTGACCCTTGGTTCTATTTTGAGGAATCTCAGCTGGTACTCAGGCAAAGTCCAACTGATTACTTTACTGACTTTTAAGATTTATGAAAGGCCTGTGAAAAGAAAAGCAAAAAGAAGAAGAGGACCCATAGGTTAGAAGTTGCTATAGGTATGCAGAAACAAGAGGACTTATGCCTTAGCAGTTGCCATAGATATGCAGAGACAACAGAATGTTTTATTAGGAATGGTAGCTGGTGGTTTTCATCATCAATGAATCATTGTGCAATCTGTTTGAGGCAAGAAGGAGGCTGTTAGCTGAATTCTTCTTTAGCAAAAACTTCTTTATGACACTGTAAAGCTTTCACAGAAAATGTCTTTTGCTGTACTAAAACAACCCATAAAAAACTCTACTTTTATGATATGAAGACTATATTGATAAACTTTAAATGAAAAAGAACCTGTAAAAATAGCATGAGTGATTTATAGGCAGGTGAATACAGATTTTGCTTTGTAAGTCAGCTCGTGTGTAACAGACATATATGGTAGCAGAGTTATTTGTAACAATAGTAATTAGGGCACTGATGATAGTGAAGCATTATTTATTTATTTATTTATTTTTAATGTGTTTGGTAGAGGATCTCACTAAGCAGCTTGGACTCAGTAATCCTCCTGTTTTCAGCCTCCCCAGCGCTGGGATTACTGGTGCGTGCCACCACTCTGGTCTCAGTGGCTGGGGCCCAGGTGTGGGGACGGTGAGGGATGTGGTGCTGGGGATCGAACCCTAGTCTCTCTGCTTGCCTAGGCAGGTGCTTAGTCCACTGAGCTATCTTGCTAGGCCTAAATGAAGCATTTTTGAGCTGCTGCTATCTAATGTAGGTTTTTCCAGCCATACTGTGTCAGTAGTTACTACTCTTTTCTCTCTTATTTACTTTGTACCACAGCCCTGCAAAGTAGGTCTTACTCTTCTGTGGAAGGTGATACTGAGGTTCAATCACATGAATGTGAAATAACAGTGCTAGACTCAAGTCCATACCTTTCTGATGTGACAGTTTATACTGTGTCCTCCATACCATTTCCATTGCTGAGAAGCAGTGAGTGAAAAGACCAAAAAACTATCACCAACGATACTGTTGGATAGCTTTACTTTATTAGTACTAATTTTACTCTGTGTAGTCATTATACAGTAATAGTTGTAGAATGACTTCAGCCTTTTAAACAATCAAACCAGCTCTGCCTCTATCTGTGGTTTATGTGACCATTCATGACTTCCAGTTTCTAGGCAGGCTCCAGTCTTGAACTATTCACTGTCTGAACTTGCCCTCAAAGAATTTGTCTTCCTGCTTAACCTCGATCAAGAGGCAGCCAATGAAAAACCCACAAGCTCAGCAGCTGCAGCTCTGGAAAGTTTCTGTTGAAGCCTCACTCCCAGATCCCTCTGAAAATCACAGTTCCTGAGCTTGCTGTTATCTTCTTGATGGTCATGACTAATGTTTGTAAGACTGTAAAACTTTCACAGCAAACACAGTCTGCGAGACCCAGATTCCTTCTCTTGGACTCTGCGTTAAATTGCCCATACTCAGACACTTATCGCCTCTCAACTGCTCACCCTATATTCTCCCCAGAAACCTAGAAAGTAGATATTAAGATGGGAGCTTTATGAATACTCAGAAAATTAGATCCCTTAATGAGGTTTTTAAAGTACCTCTTTGACAAACCAGAATAGAATTTTAAAAATCTGTCAAACAGCTGATAATGAGAATATGAAGTAGCTCAAACTCACTCTTATTTCTCTTAATTTTATTCTTTTCATTAACTATTTTCAGTAATCAGAGGTCAAGTATCCAATATGCCTGTCTCAGAGGAAACAGTTTCATTTATCTAAATGTGAAAATGTAGTACAAAAGTGGTTCCTTTATGGGTAACTGAGTGTACCAAAATCCAGTTTTTAGCAGCCTTTTTAAACATGTGAATCGTGTTATTTAATGCAGATTTCTTTGAGACCACAACCAGACTTAGAGGATGGATATTTGATTGAAGAAATGTGGTTCCTGTTATTCATCCTCCATGCTTTATTTTGCTTTCATTGGTGGCCCATTATTATATATTTTTATAAAGTAAATCTGCATCATCATCCACTAAAATTGACAAGATTAGATGTTGGTAATTACAGACACAACCCCTATGAAGAGATAATTTTCTGATATATATATGTAGTACAGCTTTGGTTTTTCTAAACTGTCCCAAAAATATACCCAGGAACCTGGGAGTGGAGGTAGGGAACCAGGAGACAAATATGTACTAATCCTCCACTTATTGTCTGGAGAAAAGCTATGTTCATGGAAACAGTAAGAAGATACTTGGTTTGTGTTTATTTACAATGTGCAGGCTACAGAATGTTAGTATTCTTATTATGCCCAGATGTAATGCAAAGAATTCACTAGTATTTTCACAGTGGCTTAGTAAAGAATGTACCTTTTGAATCAACTATGGAAAAAAAAGGGAGTCATTTAGTTCCAATAAGCAAAATTAAAATAAGGGGTTTTTTCTTACCTAAATTATAAAGGAAATTATTTTGGACCTCAAATTCCATCTGAATTAACTGCTTTTGGTCGCTTAAGCTTGTTTCCTTATCAGTGAATCTGAACAAACACAATTTTTTTTTTTAATTTGATAGAAAATGTCTACTACTTAGGTACAACAGTGCATTTAGATTTAGGATAGGGAAACCCTCATGATTCAAAATAGATGCTCTTGAAATATTGTTAATGAAGAATATTAGTGTTGACTTTCCTAATGGAAAAGTGAAGCATACTTTATTTAAAAAGAGGGGGAGGCTGGGGAGATAGCTTGACAGTCTAAGTGTCTGCCTAGCAAGCAAGGGACCCTGGTTCAATTCCTGGTACTGCATGCCATACTGGCCACCAAACCCTGAACACACCATACCAGCCCTGAAACCGGGACTGTAGGTGCTTGCTTGTAATCCCAGCACTTGAGAGGCTGAGACAGGAGGATCACTGTCAGTCTGAGCTATATAGCAAGATCCTGTACCAAATAATTATTTTAATTATAAATAAAAGCCAAGATTTTATGTTAAGTATGCAGCCTCCAGGGAATGTCTACTGTCAACAATGAGTACCATATAAGTGTGTGTGTGTGTATGTGTGTGTGTGTGTGTGTGTGCTCTTTTCCTCCAAAGAAGGGTATAAAGCATGCAGTTTTGGTGGGGAGGGGGTTGAATCAGGGTCTAGCTATGCAGTTTAGCTTATTTTTGAGCTAACTATGTAGTCTATACTGGCCTCAAACTCATAGTGATCCTCCTACCTCTGTCTCCTAAGTGCTGTGATTATAGGCATATGCCACTATGCCTAGCAACGTGGCATTTTTATGCTTTTCTGATACCTTAAATGCCTGCTTACTGTATTTGATTTTTTCAGTAGTTGGCCTGATATAGTTAACAGTGATTAACTATCATTTGATCATTTCGGTATAGTTTATATAAATTAACTATACTCATGATTTTGAACTTATGAATATTCTGAGTCAGTGAGAACAAAAGTATTTAAAAAAATAAATTTTAATTCAGTGAGCTTATTAATTGATTTTTCTTCTTAAATTGTTTTAAACGAAGAGCTATAGATCTTACACTGAATCCCAGTAATCCAAAAGCCTTGACATTCTTTCATGCCACCAAACTTACAAAGACATTGAGCCACATTAAGAGGTATAAGCTTTTGTCATTCAGTTGAGTAAGTAGTTCCTAATTACCGTTAAATTTATTGTTGGGGAGATAGCTCAGTGGCATAATATTTGCCTGGCAAGTGCAAGGTCCAAAGTTCAATACCTAGTACCAATAATTTATCTTATTATGGAAAATTCTAAAAATAGAGTAAGGGTACTTCTCTGTGTATCACTAGCTATTGTACTCATCACTTGGTGGACCCCTTTGTTATATCTGTATTTCTTTCCTCCTTATTAGCTTCTTTAGAAGCATATCCCAGACATATAATTTCTATGGATTAGTGTGAACAGATTCATTGACCAAATCTGACAGAACTTAACTAGCAAAATAGCTAATTATAATAATGGAACTTGGCTCATTGAATAAAATAAGACCCCCCAATAAGATACTATATGTGTAAATGTGTAAAAAGGAAATGCTTTTCTTTTTTCTTTTTTCTTTTTTTTGGTCCTGGGAATTGAACTGAGGTTGAGCTATATCCCTGACCTGTTCTCTATAGAATGCCTACTAACAAATGTAGACAGACTGATAGATTAGAAATCCACCATTTTGCATGGCTTTTATTAAAAAATTATCAAACTAGTAAGGAAAGGTTAGCAAAAAGTAGAATATTTACCTATGCTAAAGAATCCCTCCAAAAATTACATATTAATAGTCATTTAAAATAGTATACAGTGTGATGATTGCTGTTATTCTTACTATTAGATTAGGAATTTTTGCTTTATTTTAATAAGCCCTGGGGATATAGCTCAGTGGCATAAGTACCTTTCTGGCAAGTTCAATGTCCTGTGTTTGAATCCTGGTATTGAAAGAAAAAAAAAAAGACTCTGCTCTTCATAAAATAAAACAATTAATAGCTTTGGAGTAGAAAGGCGGATAGTGATATGTTAAACAAATTATTCAAGTTGCCATACCAGTAATAGAACATTGTATGCTTCTTCATGTTGTGCACCTATAAATACATTATCATTTCTTTGAAATTCCTCCTCCATAATGTGCAGTTAATGTAATTTAATGGAAATATCAAACAATTCACAAATAAAGATACCCTAAAAATGTCTATACCCCAAAAACACAAAGAAAGGCTGAGGAGCAATTTCAGATAAAAAGAAACTAGAGAAATATGAAATATATGTAATGTGTAGTCCTGGATTGGGTTCTAGATTAGGAAAAAAGGAATTGCAAAAAAGAACATTATTGGCTGTTTGGTAAAGTTCAATGAATTGGTTGAATTAAAGACTAATGTTATGTCCATGTCAATTTACTGATTTTGACAGTCTAAGTCCAATTTTTGTTGCTATTACAGGATACGTGATACTGAGTAATATATAAAGAAAATGGGTTTGCTCTCACTACTGGAGGATAAAAGTCCCAAGATCAGGCAGCAGTATCTGGTGGGGATTTCATCTCTTATCACATCTTGGCTTGGCGGAAAGGCAGGAGGGGAACCACGCAGGGGAAAACCTTTCTTTATAAGAGCCCACTTTTCAAGGCAACTAATGAAGTTCTTGGGGGATTGGTCCAGTCCTGAGAGAAAGAAACCATTATTGTCTCTAATATATTCATTACCTCTGAAAAGTCACTAGGGACTGATTTCCCAGTAAGTGAATTTGGGAACAGCCAAACCAGTAAGTGATTGTCTTTGTCCTTAAGGAATAAACATTGGAATATTTTAGAGGCAAAGTGTCATGATAACTACAATTTACTCAAATGCTTTAGGAAAACCAATAATAATGTGTTTATACATAAGAAGAAAATAAAATGCAAAATGGCAAAATTTTACTGATCAGTGAATATGCTTGAAAAACAAGAGAAATTATGTGCTATCCTTGTAACTTTTCTCAGAAATTTGAAATTGCTTAAAAAATGACAAAACCAAAGAGTAAAACAAAGCAAAAACACAAGCATATTCACAACTGAACATATAGAAAGTTTTGTTTCACAGCTGAACACATAGAAATCTGAAGATTATACCCATGATAAACTGAGTAACATGAAATTTTCTCCCTAGAAAGTGGTTGCATAATTATCAATTTTCAACCTCAAATTATAAAATAAATAAGTATATAATAAACATAGAAACAGGTGCTTAGACAACCACATGACTGGAGACATGCCTTTGTTTTATCTCTGTACTAACAGTGTATGTGTCCATGTGACCTTATTTGGGAAAGCTTATTGGGTAAACATGTGTTTAGGTGTGTCCCTGAGTATTTTTGAAGGAAATGACAGTGGTGACAACACCACTCAACATATAGAATAAGATTTAAAGAAATGAAGTTGTACTCTGATTTTCTTTCTCAGTTACCTGAGTAGCTGTTTAACCACATGAAGCCCAAGTTTTAAGAGATCTTTTAATCTCCTTCCACTTAATTACTTCTGTTTTCCCTTTTATGTCTTGTCATCTCATTAAAATATAACCACTCTATAGGAATAAAAATGAAGTAATGAGTCTGTTATTTTGAACCTATCAAAAAAATACTTTCTGAATGACAAAGATGAATAACATATTCAGTTAAATCTGTTTTGCTTCCCCTTTTTTATTATATGGTGGTTCAGTAAGAATTGAAGTAAGAAGTACAACATAGTTTCTTATCAGCTGTAAGGCTTAATTTTAAAATCAACAGATTATAATAGCAAAAGGTGAAAAATCTAAATCTGTTTTTACAGAAACTGGTTAAATAAATTGAATATGTTCACTTATAGAATACTATATTCTTTTATAAATAAAGTGGATTATTGCTCTCTATGTTCTGATATAGAAAGAACTCTAAGTATGATGTGAATTACTAAATACTCAGTGTTGTGTGTACCATATGCCTTAATTGGAATAAAATAAAGAGGGAAAGAATATTCATTGCATGCTCTTTTTTATATTTGTAAAATATCTCTGAAAAGATACACCCAAAATTGTTTGCCTAAGAAAATGAGAATTTGGTGTTAGAACAGTTCCAGTAATTTGAACATTAAGGAATATTGAAAAACTCCTAAATGCTGTAGAAAGGAATCACAAGTTGAACTTTCACCAATGTTTTATTGCTATGGAAATTATTTTTCTAAAATAATAGCTCATGAACACAAAAGACATTTCTTAGTTTGGCTGCAATGCTGAAAACCTATTATGTATCTTATTTCATTCACTTAGGGTACTTTACTTATTAACTTGACCTCAAAAAAAATAAATCAATTGTTATCCATGTCTTTAGTCTCAGTGATTTTAGCTATGAATCAACATTCATCTGATACATACCAGAATATTTAAGAGCTAAAATATATGAACCTGATTTCAGTGGAGTTGTACCAAAATAGTGATTTGGTTCAATATTCCCATGGGAAAAAGGAAAATAAAATTTATCTCAAATTACTTAGTATAAGATTTAGTCATTTTATAATTCTTGTCTTGCATGCACAAGGCCCTTGTTGGATCCCTAGCACACCCCCTCTAGTAAAGATTTAGTTTTTTATAATATATGGGACATAGGAAATATCTCAGGAAAGGCAGAAACTAAATAAAACCTAGAAAGTCTTTAGCAATCCAATAGAAGATAGGAAAGCATTTCTCTGGAGTTAGTATTTTAGTGTGTCACCAATTCATTTCTAAGCCAAGATCTCAGTACTTTCTTTAAATAAAATATAAATGACGAGGTATGGTGGTACAGATCTGTAATCCAGCACTTAGGAGGCTGAGGCAGGAGGATCACTGTGAATTTGAGGACAGCCTGGGGTACATGGTGAGTCTGAGGACAACCTGAACTACATAAAAAGACCCTGTCTTTTTCCCTGGATGATTATTTATAATTAATAACTTTATCCGTCCACATATATTTTATATTTGATAAATAGAATCATTCCAGACTAGCTGAATATTTTTCTTCCTATTGCCAACCAAATAAGAAATAAGAGCCTATGACATTCTCTGAAGCAGGTTTTTTTTTTGTTTTGTTTTGTTTTTTGTCTTTTTGAGACAGGGTCTCACTATGCAATTCAAGCTGGCCTTAAGCTCACTTTGTAGCTCAGGCTGGTCTCGAACTCACAACAATCCTCCTGCCTCAGCCTCCCCAGTGCTGGGATTACAGGCATGCGCCACCACGCCCGGCTACTGAAGCAGGTTATTATCACAACATAAAATTGAACAAAGAAAAATCGTCTCTGTAGCTTATTTGCATATTCATAGTTCTCCCATTTAACGCTTATTTTATTTCATTTTTTTGTGGTACCAGGGATCAAACTAGAGACCTTGCACTTGACACGTAGGCATTTATGCTGCTGAGCTATATCCTTGGCAGCTTACCTATCATATAAACAATATATTAAATATTTCTCCCTGAGTATCATTTATGTAGTTCCAGTTAGTAGTATTCATTATAACAAGAAAGAGTACATAGATGTGGCAATAGTTTAGGAAACAGGTTAGCATTAAGAAACATTTGCGCATTTTTCCCAGCAGTGTGAGTAACTAAATAGTGATTCTTCTCTCTGAATCTGTTGTTCTTGTTTCCCTTTCTCAATACATCTAGGATGATTACTAAACTGAACACAGCTTTATGTATGCATTCTGACAGTCACAGCGACCGTCATGGTTGACAGTTCACACAAGCTAGTACTACTCCCATGAAAGACCTCATTTCAATGTCTTCCTTCACCAAGGAGCTATGACATTTTGAGATGATGGTGTTAAAGCCATGTGGAACTCTGCCTAGTTGATATGGTTGTAAGGTTCATTAGGCTACAGAGAGAAATTTTTAAGGCTGCATAGATATCAAGTGTGAATTATGCTTTTGTGAGAGAATTATTCCTTTGCCTTTGGGAATTACTCCTTTTTTACTTTTAAAAGAAAAAAGTATTCATAACCAATTCATTTATTCCACTGTGAATTTTTGCTGAAGGACCTGTCCTAAGACTTATTTCTGCTGCCAGATCCCAAACTCCAGTTACAAGTGTTAACTCTGTATGACCTGCTACATTTTCCTTAGACAGTTGGATGTGATCACAAAAGGGTGATTGCCAAAATCTTACTCAGTTCAGATACAGCTAAATGCAAGAAATGACTTCCTGACACCTTTCTTCTGCCTGTCCCACCCCAAATCACATTTTGAATCACGTTATGGGACCTACAAAATGATCTGCCTGTGTTCCAAGTTAATTTTAAGAGTGCCTTTTCATGGTGAGTTTAGTTTTTAAAGCATAGAATTATGATGGAAATGTAGTGACATCCTAAACTAAGAAAAGAACTAGTTTTGAAGATAAATGTAACTTTTGTCTGTAAAGCTGAATATTTACTTTCCAAACGATTTAGTGAATCTTTGTTTCTTTTTAGAACAAACTTTTTCTACGTCTGCAGCCTACTTTTTGGTAACCCTGTTATATCAGTGTTTTGTGATGTTACAAAAAAGCAAAAACTATGAGATCAAATTTTCCATTACATACCTCAACAGGAATGCCAGGGAACCTAGCCAATCTAAGGCTACAAAAAATAAAAATTACAGGAAAGATGATTCATTAATCAACAATTGCTTTACCAAGGAAGTATAATTAGGTGCATGTATTTGGTTTGAGAAAGGGAGCTGGGTACACACAACCCAGATAAGAGTAAAAAAGATAGGGGCCCTAGTTTTGAATCTGTTAACAATCTTTTTTTCTTTTTTTTTTTCTTTTTTTTTTTTTTTTTTTTTTTTTTTTTTTTTGTCTTTTTGAGACAAGGTCTCACTGTGCAGTCCAGGCTGGCCTTAAGCTCACTTTGTAGCTTAGGCTGGTCTTGAACTCACAACAATCCTCCTGCCTCAGCCTCCCAAGTGCTGGGATTTCAGGCCTGCGCTACCACGCCCAGCTTGTTAACAATCTTTTAAGCTGGAATATTTAGAGGGAGGAGTAACTCACTGTGTGCCTTCATTTCTCTCAACATGGAAACACATCACATGCTGACCCTAACTATATTTTACATATTAAGAGTTGAAAAGGGCAAATATGATTACACTAAAGGAAAAAATAACCACTGAAATTATTTTCAAAAACCCACAAAATTCCTCCTGTAAACAGACAGCGTTCTCTGGTGAAACTCAGAGTGAAACTTTTTTTTAAATATTCTAATTAAAAAAATTAAACAGGCATTAACAAATACAGTTGTCTCTAGCCAATAATAGAAAATGGTAAATTCTGTTATCTGATGTTTCTTTCACCAATCAATAATAGTTCTATGTGTAATGAAATGTTCAAAGCTATAACTCAGAATGCTGCCAGATTCTTGTGCATCCCCTAAATCATCAAATATATTAAGATTCTGTATCAGCTTACTGCTAAGTATATTTTTTTTAATTCTTTGGAATTTGGTAATTCATGTAGAGCTCAGAATGTTAGCTAGAATGCATATTTAGAAGAATTTTATTCATGCTGAATGGTGCTAAGTAGAATAAAGATTTTTATTGCCTTTTATGGAGAACATGAGAGAAAAATAATGAATGAATTTTTTTCTTCTTTTGTCAAATAGCTGATAACCCAATTATTATTATTGTTTTGTCCACACAAATGGATGTAACACAAGATTAAATGTTTTAAAGTTCCTAATAATTGAGTGTTTCTTGTGAAAAGCTGGGACAGTTCAGAAGGGAAAGAAATGGACTAAAGGAGAGGAGCTGAGCCAAAGTTCCCAGACATTGACAACTAGGGCAAATGTAACAAGTCTACATTCCTTGCAAAAAATGTGAAATCTTGCACTTCAGTAGCAAAAAAACTTGACTCTGTGAATAGAATAAGGGCAATAGAGGCCTGACATAACCTGTGCTGTTCAGACTGTTCTTTGTGTATATTGTCACACCTCTACTTGAGTATCAGCAATGGATCACCCAACAGAGGATGTTTTTAGAATTAATATGATGGAAGCAAGCATCCTGGGTCTCAAACAGGAAATAATTATCCCTCAGTCCTCTAGTTCAAGAGAAGACAGTTCTTCACCCTGTTTTTTATCTCCTTTGCTACTCTTCCTCACACACACAAAAGGAAGGAGAGGAGATAAACACACACAGGAAGCTGTCCAGTAAGTTTTCTTCCCTTTTGAAAAACTCTTTGTGTTTCTAAAATCTCTCTGCCTTTCTTATTTTCAGCTATATTAAATGTTAGTTTCCTTGGTTCTTCAATTTTATTTTGTTTAGGCTTATAACAACTCAACAGTCTGTAAGGTCTCCTTTCTCCCATTCATACTCTTACTTAATATTTGACAATGCGTGTAGGCCAGTAGATGTTCGTCCCTATCTTACCATATTCTCAGGTAACATTTCCTTTACCAGGTAATTTTCTTTATCCATTTTGACTCAGTATGAATATGAATATTCAGATTTTAGGAATGTACATCGCTAAGCACCTGCCAGGCAAATGTAAGGTCCTAAGTTCAATCCTGGGTATCAAAAAGAAAAGAAAAAGAAATGAACATTCCTGAAGCAGATTTATATACTTAATTTATAAAGAAGTCTTTATACTTTTGAAAGATTCTTTAAAGGGAATTTGGGTAAGGCATGGTGGCAGATACCTATAACCCCAGCACTTGGCAGCCTGAGGCAGGAGGATCTCGAGTTCGAAGCCAGCCAGGGCTATACATTAAGTTCAAGGCCAGCTTGAAATGCATAGTGAGAGAAAGAAAGAGAGAGAGAGAGAGAGAGAGAGAGAGAGAGAGAGAGAGAGAGAGAGAGAGAGAGAGAAAGAGAGAGAGAGAGAGGAAAAGAAGGAAAGAAGTTATTTAAGAATAACTTCCTTTACCAAGATATGTGTTCAAGGCTTGGGTCTTACCTTATCTGTTGTTTAACATATATTGATTGAACATCATCTTTGTGCTAGGCACAACAGACACAGTTGTTTACAATATTAACACGGTCTTTTCCCTGATTGAATTTATATGACAATGGCCAAAACAAAGAAAATTTAATTTTTGAACATGTATTTCAAATGTAATAGCAAAAAATGAAACATGGAGGTAATCTGAGGCAAACAAGCAGAAAAGACTGTTTCATGAATAAACAGTTAAAGTGAGGCTTGAAGAGTGAGTAAAGCTCAGGCAAACAAAGAGAAAATAATAAGAGCCTCAAAGGCTGAAAGCCCTTTTCAAAGGCCCGAAGTTAGGAATGAACTAGAGAGGATAAAAAGAATTA